>SNQJ01S0160020.1:30024-45353 GCA_010110895.2 Picea sitchensis
TTATCGGGCGTACCCCTTTCACAGGGTTCTTCACTTAAGAAATTTGGTCTGTCAATTGAAGGAACAGGAGGCCTTTCCAGCATAAGCTTCTCAACCACAGGAATCTCTACAGGGTTTAATGTAATAAAGTCATTTCGAGTTAGGAAAGTATCCCAATCATCACCCTATAGTTTCAAATGATGGACTAACAACAACCTAATCAACCCATGGTGGAATAAACTGGAATTCAAACTCTACCTTTTATATCTCTTAGCCATTTTATATAAACTCCTCAATAAGTAAAAAGGCATGTTTAACTGGAAACCGATAAACTACATGAGTAATCTTATATGATAAAGGAAGACGAGGCTGTAGCGGCATTCACAAGTAACAAATTTCCTTAACACAACCAATAACCCATGCCATCTATCTTTCAACAGATAAATCGGCATACCTTTGTCGCAGCACTAAATTTTTCGAGAGGTGAAGAACAGACCCCACTGTACCTCATCCATCTTTGAATTTTTAAACCATTTTTGGCTGGAAAGGGGAAGACCTGTTGCCTCACTCAGGAATTCCTTGGTGATTTCCAATTGAATGTCACCCACTTTAGCTCTGAACCCATTGAATGTGAGGTAGAACTCTTGGGCTGCTTGTAAGTTATAACCCTGAAAATTCTCAAGAAACACAACCCAACCCTTATTTTTAAGGTCTTCTCTCACATCATCACATAGTAGCAAAGTCTGGGGGCCATTTGGATCAATCCGGATGACCGGGGCTATGAGGGTTTGAACAGACACTCACAAGGCGACCATAACTCACTATCAGCATAAGGGGTAGCAGAAACAGAGGAAGGCCAGAGTAAATAACAAAGGAATAAAACCCACAGTTACCCTAGCGCGACCAAAATGAGAGCATAAAGGGTTTCAAACCACGAAAATCGGGCGTTTCAGATAATGAATGCTTTGAGTACAAGGTGTAATTGAATACCTTAGTTCATAATGATGGATCTATCGATTCGTAATTCCACTTCAAACAGAGTACAGGGTACAACTGAGTTGTGTTTAAATCCCATTAAATATAAAGGGTGAAGTCGAGTTGCTAAGGTTAGGAGAGGATGTTCTTTACAAACCAAAAGTATATCGATATTTAAAACCAAAGTCGATTTACCATGAATCTTAAATGAAACACACCTATAGTCTATTTGTCACTCGATTCTTGGCATACAAAGTATCCAAGGTATAACTTTCAATCCAAGGACAATCTTAAAACAAATGTTTCCCTTATGAGTTCAAAGAAAAATAGCCTTCAGTAGAAGAGGTTTAAAAAATATTGAACCTTTCAAGACCAAGCCTTATTTTTTTAATTAAAATACGATTTGAAGTTTTAATACTTCATTCATGCTTTCAGTCATGAATGAAGTATAAAAACGCAAAAAATAAAAATATTAGGAATAATCAAAACATCATTTTTATAATCTAAAAGTCATTTTCAAATATTTACATGATGAAGCGTAGGCTGCTACAGGAATTGTTATTTTTCATTTTAAAAGGCAAAAATCATGTAGGGCTTCCAACAGGCGTGTAGTTTCATCTAGCCATCTTTCACAATTTGGCCCTTTGGTTTTACAAGGCAATGTTTAGCCTTTATGCACACTAGGTAATTTTTTGTCTGAAAAATGTCATTTTAAGTTTATAGACAGGTGTAAAATCAAAAACTACACCTTCTGCAAGTTGAACCACTCCATTTGGGTTAAAATTGAGACTATGACGTGCATTGTATTATAAGGCAAATTAGCCTTCAAATTTACATGAAATACCAAATATAGTTGCATTAAAGAGGCCTCTCATGTTCTTCAATTGAATTTTAGATGCACAGGTAAAATTTTCATTTATTTAACTCCATCTTACAACTTATAAAACAATTTTTGGAGCTGCAGGGAAGCTTGTGTGTGCATTTTAATTTTGTCACTTAATACTATTTAGACCTTACAAATTACAAGGCAAAATTTTCCTCTTTTTCACAACCACCCTTTTTAAACTTGCCACTGCATAATAAACAACATGAACAAGTATATTATGATAAACCACACCCCCAACAACTTGCACTACTCAAATCTAAGGTATAATACAACATTGGGTTACTTTTTACAAAGAGGTTGTGCATTTCGAGAGTTTTACTATGCATCTAATGCCTAATGTTGCACGGGAGATTATTTTATGACTGAAAATGAAAAATTGACCTTGGCTTTTCTCGTAACCCACCATCCTCTGATTCATCAAAATGTCATGAATATTTGTGCATAGAAATCATCCTTTTTGGAGGGTAAATGCACTACTGATTGTACAAACAAGTTATAAATAATGGAATCATCAATTTACAACTTAAATCCTAAATTATGGAGCCTTAGCCAAATTTGGGCATGCAGTTTCATCAGGACAACTTTAACAATTTGGGCCTTTGGTTTTACAAGACAATTTTTAGCCTTTATGCACACTAGGTAGGTTTATGTCTACAAAATGCCAAAATAAGTTTATAGACAAGTGTAAAATCACAAACTAAACCTTATGCAAGTTGAACCACTCCATTTGGGTCAAAATTGAGACTACAGTGTGCATTTTACTCTTAAGGAAGTTTTGCCTTCAAATTTACATGAAATATCAAATCTAGGTGCATGAAAGCAACATATATATTTCGTCAATTGAAATTGAGATGACATAGGTAAATTCACTATATATCTAACTCCATCTTACAACCTATAAAACAATTTTTGGAGCTACAGGGAAGCTTGGGTGTGCATTTTAACGTTGTCACTTTTAATATACGGAAATAGATCTAGGGTTAGGTTTAAATCCATCACCATTTCTTTTGAGGCTCAACCCACAACTATTGAGCTTAAAGGGGATCTATCCACCCTTCTGACCAAAACCCTGCAACAAAGTAAATGAGGTCAAATTTTTGAATTTTCATCAAACATGGGTCTTCAAAATTTCCATATGAAGTGGGAATTGGCTTAAGTCTGTACCAATTATGTTTGTTTTTCCCTAGCCATTATTAAGATGGTTGGTCCTTAATGGAACAACAAAAATTCTAAGAAATCAATTTTACTTAGCAACAACAAATTATATGCAACCTAGTCTTAAATCGTAATATGCAAGCATTCTTGCATAAATACCATATTGGGTATCTCCATATACAACAATAGTCCATAACCACAATATTTAACTTGTGGAATCACTAATCTATCATCTATCACTATAAATCATTTCAAAGTTGTATATGTAACAATACAAATTAGTTCAAGCATATAACCCCAAACCAAATTGTATGTTTCACCCTTCACCAAATTCTAATATAATGCTACAGACATGTGTAATATCACAAACTACACATTTTGCATTTGAACCACTCCATTTGGATCAAAATTGAGACTAGGGCATGCATTTTACTCTAACCCATATTTTCCTTCAAATTAACATCAAATCCCAATTCTTGGTGCATGAAAGCAACCTCTCTTGTTCTTCAATTGTACTTTAATAGATGACATCGGTAAAGTTACCATAAAATTCATCTTAAAACTTATAAAACAATTTATGGAGCTACATTGAAGCTTGGGCGTGGATATTAATTTGGTCACTTAGTACAATTTCAACATCGCAAATTACAAGGCAAACTTTAAATATAATGATGGGTGTTCTATATGCACTAAAAACACACTAAAAACCCTCAATTAAATTTTCAACCCGGGGTAAGTAAACTTAGAGTTGTAGCAATATATACGCCAAGGTAGAAAGGCTAGAGGTAGTATAGTCTAACTAAGGAAATGGGCTATCTAAGGGCTAATCTATTCAAACAAAGACTACTAATGATCAAACTCTACTAAGAAACTCAAACTATGTACCCTAAGTAACCTTTGAACGAAGGATCGATGGATAGTTCTAAGAAAGCAAATGGAAACCCTACATAAAACAAACTAGTTCATTCATAACAATAAGCAAAAGGAAACTATTCATCTAATAAGCAAATAGCAACAACAAACTACTTGTAATTAACCTACTTAAATTCAATAAGMAACTATACTGTGAAAGCAAGTAAATAAACAAGAAACTACACTATAAAAGAAAGAATAGAAAAGTAAGCAACTAACCTATTAAAGCAAGTAAACAACTAACTAACCTAGGATAACTTCTACAACAAGTAAACTAATTAAAACTACTCAATAAGCAACTAACTAAGCTAAGAGACAAGTGAACTCTATTCTTAATTTAAATTTCACAACTATTTCTAATTTACAAAAGGAAATCTACTAAATTGAAAGCAAGAGGAATTAACAACTAATATTTAATCTATGATCAGCAAACTACTATTTAATCTACCAAAGCAAAAAGACTATCTATCCTAAAACAACAAGAAAACTATCTTCTAATCTATGCAAACTCAAATATAGTGTTGATGGTTGTGTGAATGTCTCTGGTGTCTTGTAATATCACGATGGCACTTAACAATGAAAGATAATTCAAGAGGGATAAAATCGATATTGACTTCAATAGCAAAGTGAAAAGTGTGAATTAGGCAATCCAGTGAGAACTTAACCATTATGAAAACAACATAAATTACCTTGCATATCCATGTGACTATTACTCATGAATTAATCATCAATGGTTATAAAGTGATTATGCTATGAAATTCAATTGCACTCTATACTATGTAAGCAAATTCATACTATACTAAATTCAATCATTAACTACAAATTGAACTTGCAACCTAAATCTAAGAAATAAATTGCATGAAATAAGCTAAACTGCTTCCATTTAAAAATTCAAATTGCAAAAAGAAGAAATACTCATAACAAAAATTAAACATTATTCTAGCATATTGTTATCACATATGTTGGTAAAGGGGGTGGTCTTCCTTCAGAATGGGCACCATGGAAAAAGAATGACAAGAAGTGGGCTAAAAACCCACTTTTCCTTACTAAGAAGCACATAGATTTGGGCGGTCGAAATCTGCACGCTCAGATCTACGATGCAGGTTCAATTCCAGATACCCCCCGCCTTTCTACCTTTAATGGGGGGGGAGGGGTCCGATATGGTGGTTTTGAATGGAGGGCCCCCCACTATCATGGTTCCTCCTTATGATGTCGGCGTCCCCCCCTCCTAAAACCTCTTACCACCTACCCCCTTTCCGATATACTGCTCACCGCTTTCGCTTACTGCCCCCACCTCTCACTGACACTTTTCTTCCACTCACCTTTCCTTTCCCCGTCGTTGTCTCAATGCCCCTCCTCATTTATCCCTACCTGCCCTGTGTACCCCACTCCCATCTCATGTCACATCCCTCTTTCCACCTCCACCTCTCACCTCCCGCCAGTTTCCTCCCATGTCATTTCCACCTATATGGTTGTCCCCACTCTCCCTTTGACACCACACCATATGTCCCTACCACATCGTTGCCATGTATTTCTTCCGTGCCACCAAACTTGCGTCGTATCCTTATAGAGTTGTACTAGTCACCTCACCCGTTCCTCCTCATCATCATCCATGGACGCTGACCAATCTTCCCCATATGCATCCAATAAGGCGTAGAAAGAAAAAAAAAGATAGCCATGTCTCCAAGCGCGGGGGTTGACTCTGTTCTCTAATTTCCCAATGAATCGGTTAATGTAAATAAGGAAGGTGGGTGAGACATCGTCTCCTCCCTTAAATAGAATGCAAGAAAGGGACAAAGCGGAGGGGTAGGCTGCCATTCTAGACTGAAAGAGATCGCGTCTAACAGAATACTGCATGGGCAGTCTGACCAACATCTACATGCGCATCCAGATAGAGAATCTCATCAACGTAAAGCCTTGAATGTATGACATGATTTCATTTCAAGAAACAGAGCCAGTTCTAAGTATATGTAGGCATTTTTTTCATTTTGTTAGTATCGATGGTAGAGCTAAGCTCCCAACTGTAAAGTTTTAGCGAGGCCTCTGGTTCTTTGGTTATAGAATAATATCTGAGACTTCTTGTTTAATGGCAGCAAACCTCTTCCTTAATCTTTTCTTCTGACTCTTAAAGCATGGGCATGGATGATCCAGTCGGGTGTTGTGTGACTGTATAATGTAGGTTTGATTATATTGGTTATGGTAGCATTTTAAGTCTCTTGAAGTTTTTGGGTCTGAGAGGATCTCATATCTGAGACTTTTCCTCCAAAAGCTGCTAGAAGTCCAGATGTCCAGAGAAGAATTTCATTCCTCTCTTGTTTTTCCTCCACCTACTCACCACTATATGTTACACATCAAAATTACTCGCTTTGATAGTGTCGCAAGTGTCGTCATTACAAAGGTCGCAAGTGTCGCATTTTGCTCACAAGGTCGCAAGTGTCGCATGTTGCTCACAAGTGTCGCAAGTGTCAGGGAAGCATACTGCCATGATGCCTATGTCATGCCTATAACGACATGAGAAGGACACTTGAAACACATCAAACATTTGATTTGGAAGAGGAGAAATGAGTCAGCAGGCTTGCAAACCTTTTGTCATCTGAAAGCACCTCAAAAACTGAGTTTTTGGAGGGGAGCGCTCCCCCTTACACTATCTCAAAGCGCCTGCGCTCCCCCTTACACTGTCAGGGAGAGTTATAAATCTCCCCTGTCCCTTTTGAGGGAGCGCTATAGATTTTGAAAGAATTGGTGCCCCCCTAAAGCCTACTAGGGAGCGCTACAGTGCTCTGATGGTCCTTTTGAGGGAGCGCTACCTATTCTGGGCAGTTGTTAAGTTGTTGAGATGAATGAGGGAAGCATATTTTCATTCTTGGAAAGGCAGTTGAGCTCGAATCCCTAGTCCAGCCATGATCTTAGGGCAGATCCTCAACTGAAGGAGGCAAATCCTCAACTTCCCCAAGGATATCTCAAGTGGTTAAAGCCTCTCCAAGGATATATAAGCAAGCTTTCTAATGGTGAAAGAATATATAAGCAAGCTTTCTAATGGTGAAAGAGGTGACTAGAAAAAGGGAGAAACAACAATTCAAACTTCTATGGGATCTCTATGGGTGGTGGCCGAGCTTATTGAGGAGAAGGGCATGAAACCTAAGGATCTCAGAAAACACACAATGTACCAAAGAGAGTATTACAAGGAAGTCAAGCATATCCGTGTTTGTAATCTTTCGTGCAAGGTTTAGACTTAAGGGACTTGACGAAGTCAGTCGTGATTCTATTCACGTGACAGGCACTTATTCTCTACTAATATGACACGCTTTGACCTGCTTTTCTAGTTTGTTTCTAATGTTACATGAACTTATCAACTAATGATAGATAGATTCTGGCTTTTCAAGCTAATATCAATAGAGTAGAAGCGTCAGATCTTGTTTGTTCATAGAATTTAGGAGCAAAGGATCGGAGCTCAACTCGTAGCGTGCAGTAGAAAAATGTCGATAAAGAGGTACTATGTTCTCCTTCCTTCTCATGTGTTAGTTTGTATAGATTTGAAAGGAAGTCAACATCCATCATGTTAAGCATTTTCTGCCTTAGAGTTAGGGTCAAGCTCTTGAGGCAATCTACCTATCCACAAGGAGATTTTCCCACAACAAACTCCGGCGACCTTAATCGGGGATCTAATCAAAACTTTCTTAGTTTTTTATTTCCTCATAGACCTTGTATTAATTGGACATTTTCATACCTTGTTCACCACATTTATCTGATTGCATTTGTCGATTGAATCTTCAATCCATCACACTCATCTTGTTTGTCGAAATTTGATCAAAATTTTGATTTTTTTACTTTTGTGAGTTTTTAAGTAATTCGCCTCCCCATTTTGTTAGCAGTGCTCAAGTTCTCCCTTAGAGTGTTGGATAGAGCTTTATAACACACTGGTGTCCCTTACAACTGTGAAATACTAACCCCTTTTTTTCATAAAATCTCTTCAAAAATTGTAATTTTTGGAGGTCAAAACCCTATTTCTTCACTTGCTAAGCTACTTTGTGATTCAATGACGCTTCCTTTGACCTTTGACATGATTCCTCTTGAGAAGTAAACACCTTATTGTTCATATTTTATGCCCTTTCTTCATTCTTTTTTATTTTGTTGTTGAAAGCTTGAAATTGGTCCTCTTCTTTCTTCTCTCCTATCCGACTGAGTGTGAACTCCAGTGAAGGACATTTGAAGTCTGTAATTCTTCCCATTTGGTTCTTTGAGGTCATCCGATCCAATCTCTTCTCCTTCCTTTGAATTTTGGTTTTCTTCTACTTTGATCAGCAAGAAGCGCAGGTTTTGTGAATCGTGATTTTCTTGTCCGATCTCCTTGATATGAAAGGGTAGTTGGCAAGAGAAACTCTGCATTGAATTGATTATCATCTCTGCATACAAAAAATACAAAAAGTACATCTTAGTGATTAGTTTGTATATTAGTTTTCATTTATGAAATGTTGTAGCATCATATTGGATCTGATTGAGAACAAAATTGATTGAGGGTATTCCTTGTCAAGTGTTTGATAGTGAAAATGACTCTTCCTCTTTCCCTTTAAATAGGTGACCATTGAAAAGAAATGATTGCTTATCATATTTCCATGCATATTTTGGGATTTGAGTCATCATTCCATCTGTTTCACTTTTGTACACCCTCTTAGTAAACAACATCCATTAAAATCAACGCTTAACAAAAAATTATCAGAGTTTTTACATCTTTGTTAGCAAACCTACATTAGTTTAAGGTGTAAGGATTTGGAATAGGTTGAAGTGATAATCCTCCAAAGCTATCAAACAAACTTAGTATCTTTGTGGTAGGGAGAGTTAAATCCAATTGTCGTATTAGTTCGCCTGGGATCCCCCTCTCACAATGTGGGTTACGCTAGAGGTCGCATTCGGGTGAGCTACGGGACTAACCCTTCGTGGTTTAACTTATTGCGTGATCAAATCGTATTATGGGGATCGCTAAAGGTAAATCCACAATTCATCGCTAAGTGGAAGCCTTTAGTTGATATCTAGATTGATACCTCGGCCTGCACGCTTGGATCGACCTGTCGACCGTTCTCGCCTGTGGGTCGACCGCTAATTGGTAACCTTAGTGGCCATAATCTTTAGAATCTCACACAAGGTGACGGTGGAAGGAAGTCTCACTGCACTGAACGTACATTATCAAATCCCACTCGCCCTTGGAGGTAAATCCAATAATTACCGCGGAAGCTTGCACCATGTAAGTCTCATATGTGTCACTCAACGAATCAAATCCAATTCGGCTTCTATCCCTTCCTATGTTGGATCTGCAACATTGGATTTCATCACCAACTAGTGGTTTCATTGTAGGAAGAAGTTTGTTTGATTGATTGCTCTTAGATTCGTAGCCATGTGTGTTGTTGCTTTTACTTAGTGGACCTTAGGTCGAGCCAGTGTAATGGTGCATTGAATTCTTGGAGTACCAATGGAGTAACCCCTTTTCCAAGGGAACCTTTCACATTTCCTTCTTTTATTTGTTCTTTGGTCCTCCATATGTTGCTACAACGAAGCCTCTGTGACTCACCATCAGATTACCGCTTTGGTTGTTCCCCACTCCGGTAATCCCAAATCCTCCCAATGTTTCCCCAGCTATACTTAAGGTCGATGTCAATAATCACCCACACATCGCCTTATGTCGATTTTCAGCCTCTCTTCGCTTCATTAAGTCTCCTCTTCCATTTCTCCTTCTCTCTCCAAAGGAAGCTCTAAAGAAAGTAGCTAGGCTGATTATAAGAAGAAGAAAATGGAAAGAGAAGAAGAAGAAGAACCCGAAAAGGACCAAGGCCCCAACAACATCATATGTTGGCTCTAAGAAACCAAGCATCGTCAATAGTGTCGGGAGTGTTGATGAGGTCAAGATTAAAATGAAGAATCCAAAACCCAAATTCCCCTTGTAGCCTTTGTAAGGGTGACCACTTTCTCGAGGGATTGCCCTTGCCTTACCTGTGTCTTAGAAATGCACCTCCACGTCATCATCCCTCTGGCCGTTCATGTCGATGATGAATTCCGTCAACTAGTGATGTTCAAAGTTGGTAAGAAGAAGAAAACTACTGTTCCCTTACATGTTAAGTGTAAAGGTAATAATTACTCTACCTTTGTCTTCCTCGTGATGGATGAGGGGCTTCTCTCTTTGAAAAACTTCAACTTCCAAAAGGTTATCGTAAGATTTCCTCCCACCCATCATTGGTTGATGGACTGTCAATCCGGTTCCATCCCCGACCAATCCGGTTGATTAGGTGGTCAATAGTTTCCTCCTCGATTAGAACCACGAATCCCAAGTGAAGTTTATTCCATCATCGACAACCCACTCTTCTTCATCAAAGCATCCATACCAGTGGTCGATTCGTTATCCTCGATCGATCCTAATTCTCCCGCTAGAGAGTGACACCAAAGCAGTCGACCCATTCCACCCGTCAATTCCCATTCTTCCCTTTGAGAATGAAACTAAAGTGGTCGATCTGGTTTCACCATCGATTTATCCCATTCCTCCATTGAGGAATGTCAAAGTATTTATCCAAATTCCTTCTAAGCTGGGCTCTCACCCTCCATCCGAAGAGTGCTAAAGTGATCTATCCAGCCCCTTCCTCGGTCGTGGGCCCCACTCTTCCTTTGAAGAGGGCTAAAGTGGTCTATCCAAGTCTACCCAATGATCCGATCCAATCATCAGCTGATCCTACTCTCCTCTTCAGAGAGTAAACCCGGAGCATTCCATGTTTTAGCCATTAATAATGCACTCTACCGTGCTGGAATTCTCCCGTGACACCACCTCCAAGTAATGAGCGCATACTTTTTATTGGGGTGTGCTAACTAGACTACGTCTTCCCTCTCACATTCTTCCAGATTACAAGATGTGTCTGTGGTCTGGACGCTCCTCAAAACAAGGATATATATGAAAAGGGCCCATAGTATTTTTCTTTCTCATTGTTTTGGCACGCCATTGTCCACAAATAAAATCTAAGCATAATGTATATGTTAGCTTTTAAAATAATAACTAGTCAACCTTTAGGGGATCCTTCCTCAGTTTACTATAAATTTGGGAGGGAAAACCGTCTTTATCGATGGCCTGGTAGTCCGAGACCCTTTGTATTTTTCTTTAATCCTTGGGAGGGATTATGTCTATGCTATGAAAGCCATTGTATCCACCCTTTCGTAGTGTGATATCTTTCCCTCAATGATGGAAGAATTGTGAATATTGATCAACTTTCATCAACCCCCGACTAAGTTACCTCCCTAAGTGGTTCTTATATGCATTACTGATCACCCCGGCCACATGTCAATTATGTGGCGCTATCCTATGAGACCTCAACTTCCGATTATTTGGATCGGGTAGTTGACATGGCGATCTCTTCGTGAGGGTTTACTGAGCTCGATATCCCACTCGCCACGACTCCCTCGATATGTGTTTCTTCCAGAGTGATTGTCTTCATTTGACGAAGATCTCTTTGGAATCCATAGGATCAGTTTCTTTTGTCCCTTGGATATGGTACCCTTCCGCAGCATTATCCCTCGAAGCCATGAGTGATCAAGAAGAAGCTGCGATCATAGTTTCTCTTCTCTGCGGAAAGCTCATTAAAAAATGAAACAGAGGTCGCAAACATAGTTTCTCTCTCTCTGCGGGTGCTTTAGAAAATGAAACATAGGTCACAAGCATAGTTTATTTCCTCTGCGGGTCAAGCTCGCTAAAAATGAAACAGAGGGTCACAAACATAGTTTCTCTTCTGTGGAAAGCTCGTTAGAAATGAAACAAAGACCTTGAGCACAGTTTTCTTCTCTGTAGTAAGTTTGTTAAAATGGAAAACAACAACTGATCGAACTGAACCTTGAGCATAGTTCTTTCCATGTGACAAGCTCAAAAATGAAACAATCACTCTCCCTTCAAGTTGAGTCTTCGCCAAATCTCGTAGATGTCGAGTCGAATCTTAATGCTAGGGTCTCATTTTTGAACCTTCATTTCATCCACCAGATCTTTTTCTCCATTCATAATAAAATTCAGGACAACCTCAAATTCAGAATGAATTGAGTTGGGGGCATGCCTGGCCTTTTGATGATCACTCGAGTCGCTTCACTAGCTTTCAAGATGGGGCATACCGAAGCTTAGTCTTTGTTCTTTCTCGTACTGTAAATACATGAGAATGCAACCGTAAATTTTTATCTCTTTTCTCCGGACCCAGAGGATACACAACACACTAAAAAGAACCCCTAGAGTCTACTTTTAAACCCTTTCGCATTCTAAATATGAAAAGATTGTCGTCGAGTGACCTTGTTTCCCTTTCACACTCGCAAAGGTCGAAGCGGGTGTCTTTCGAAGCCATAGTTTAACCTCTTTTTCGGTCTTGTTAGACTATCGCACGAAAAGGAACCGAGAGAGTTCTCTTTAAGTGTTTTTCAAACTCTATAATCCAAAACCTTTGAGTTTTCTCTGCCTTGGACCTGCGAAGCACACATCGACAAAGCCTGATAAGGGACCAACCCATTTGGTTCATTGCTAAAACAAAGGAAGAGGAACTTTACCGAAGGTGAGTTATATCAAACACGTGTTACCCTCCTCGAAGCCTATTAAACCGTAAAATTTCTTCCATCCGGATGGGGGAAAATTGAAAGCAGCAAGCTAAGCAGTCTCTCGGTGAACATCATCATCCAACACTTCTTAGAGTCTCCTCGACACCTATTAATTTTGTCATTTGCATATATCATAACTGTGAAACTCAGACCGAGCTTTACTTACTATTCCTCGGCCTTTGGGTCACCTGGACGAAAGTCACAAGATTCCATCGTGATAGTTTTGGTCCATGTCATGTTTGTTGTTGTGCTCGAAGAAACCAAGGAAGTAACTTCGGGAAGTCATCCATCCAAAATATATTGCCTCAAAACCTGTGGTCACCCATGTCCATTTGCTCTACCAATTACATTTCTATGTTCGTTTCATGTCATTTATGGGGGACACATCAAGGTCTCTCCCTCTATCTAGAAGTCTATTCCCGCTGACTTCAACACATTTCATCTAGGAATCCCACTTAGAAACCGCTTAGTACTTTGGGACCTACATACATCAATGGCAGGCCTCCTCACTTTCGACAGTGGGTTTTCTTTATTGACCTCTGATCGGGAGATTTCGTCCAATGTTCGACTTCATCTCATCTATTCACATTCATTGCTTGAATGTACTAGGGTACCTTGGGAATCATTGATAATGGTGATCTCCTCGCGACTTGTTAAATGGTTCGTGATCATTGACCGGTATTCAAGTGGTTTCTTCCATGTTCCACATCAAGACATCTATTCACATGGTTAGGATCGCACCACGTTGGGATTGGTAAGAAAAACCCGGGTTGAGTGATCACTTTGATATATTTTGCCCGTGTCAAGGAGTTTTTATCGGGACTGCACATACACCGCTACATAGATCCACTTTGTATTGTCGTGGCTATGTCTTATCATACCGTAGATCCACCGTATTCTTCGTGGTTCATGAGAAGTCCAAGTCATCGGTATAGATGCACATTGGTATCTTCGTGGCACCTTTTCATCAATACAATTATGGATCCGAAATGTATAGTATGGTGGCCATACCTTACAAGTATCGATCACCCAAGCATAGGTATGCCCGCCTTTGGTTTTGAAACATGTCATAATATTTGTTGGATGTTTGTGTGAAAATTCCATCAAGTTCTCCGAGTCTATACCATTTCTTGAAATTCTACAAAGCATATCAGTTATCAGTTCACATCTTCTAACTTCATAATTTTGGGGGAAATATATACACATCGAAATCACTCACTTCGATAGTGTCACAGCGTCGCCATTACAAAGGTCGCAGTGTCACATTTTTCTCACAATGCAAGTGTCGGATGTTGCTCATAAGTGTCGCAAGTAGTCGCGGAAGTACCGCCATGATGCTGAAGGCCTATAACGCATACGAGAAGGACACTTGAAACACCTCAAACATTTGATTTTAAAGAGGAGAAATGAGTCGCCAGCTTGCAAACCTTTTACATTCAAAGCACCTCAAAAACCGAAGTTTTGGAGGGGAACGCCCCACACTATTATCTCAGCATCCGCTACCCACCTTACACCGCCGTGGAGCGCTATAGAGCCTCCCGCCCCTTTGAGGGAGCGCCATATTTTGAAAGGGTTGGCTCCCCTCTAAAAGCCTACTAGGGAGTACCGCCACCGATGGTCCTTTTGGGGGAGCGCTACTTATTCTGGGCAGTTGTTAAGTTGCTGAGATGAATGGGTTATTCATTTCGGAAAGGCAGTTTGAGCTCGAATCCCTTAGTCCACATGATCTTAGGGTAGATCCCAACCTAAGGGAGGCAAATACTCAACTTCCCCAAGGATATCTCATAGTGGTTAAAGCCTCTCCAAGGCTATTATTATGGGCAAGCTTAATGGTGAAAGAGGACCTGAAAGGAGAATCACACCAACCTATGATCTCAAGGCGGTGTTGGAGCTGATTGGAGGAGAATTGCTAGTATGAAACCCATGATCTCATAGGAAACACACGCCACCTGTGGAGAGAGTGGTCGCTGAAGTCAAGCATCCGTGCGTTGTGGATATTTCGTGAAAGGACGAAGGGGGACTTGACGGTTGTCAGATTCGTGATCTACAACAGTAAGTATTGTTGTCGTTATTCTGATCAATATGACACACTTATCTCTGCTTTTCTAGTTTGTGTATGACGTTACATGAAATTATCATTGATAGATAGATCTATTTTCGCTAATATCAATAGAGTAGAAGCTGGGTCATATCTTTGTTTGTTCATAGGACTCGCCGAGCAAAAGGATCGGATTCTCAATTCGGAGCGTGAAGGGACAAACGTCGATAAAGAGGTACTTCTGTTCTCCTTCCTTCTCATGTGTTAGTTTGTATAGATTTGAAAGGAAGTCAGTGTCCACGTTAAGCATTTTCTGTCTTAGAGTTAGGGTCAAGCTCTTTGAGGCAATCTACCTGTCCGCAAGGAAATTTTCCTACAACACTATACAAACTTACTGGCCTAAGTTAGATCAAGACCTCACCTAGCTCTGTATTTCCAACCCATTTTTCTGAGTTAAAACGATATTGTTCTGAGTTTACTCTCATTCGGTCACCCTTTGTAAACAACCTGTGACACATAAACTGATGGGTATCAGGCTTACTCCTGCTGCAATCTAGGAGTGACTTCTGGTGCTAACATTTCTGGCGCCATTGCCGAAGACAAAGTTGAATATTTTCCCCGGGATTGAATGACATTGAACCTCTGATTCTGAAGGTGCATCAGGCATCAAAGCCCTCCAAGATTGCTATTGTGCACCTGGTGACTCCATTGTGATGACTCCATTGGGGAACCTACTATTTCAGTTGTGGCTTCCAAAGGTAGGCATATGAGGTCTACCCCTCAGTT
>SNQJ01S0160021.1:635-21777 GCA_010110895.2 Picea sitchensis
CTCAATATTCCAAAAATTGGTATCAGAGCCCTTTCCTTCAGGAAATAGTTTAACCACTGGAAGGTAGATCGTGGAGATCAATAATAGTGCATACACAGATAATGGAATACCGTGGTTTCATGGTCAAATTGGTCAAAACTATGAGATGTGGAATATTATAGTGAAATTATTTTTACAGGCACATGGATATGATGTTTGGAAATTAGTTGTTACAAGATATACCACTACTAAAAAACTGAAGAATGTAGCCAATATGGAATTGAAAAGAAACAAAAAAAAATAGCAATGGATTTCATCTACGAAGGATTACCTAATCCGGTAAGAGAAAAGTTTAGAAAATGTTCATCAACTAAAGAAAATTGGGATAAGTTACAAAATCTCTACTTTGATGAATATCCCATCACAAATCCATAGAATGCTAAAGAAAATGAAATAAAAAAACAAGAAGAAAGATGTTAATCATGTCAGACAGATTCAAAAGAATAATGTTGTGAAGAAGGCATAATAGACCTTGAAGCAAAGTTGATCATTGCTTTAGATGAATTGACAAAAGAAAGGAAGAAGAACAATTATCTTGAGGAACAATTACTCAAGAATAATTCTCAATAAATTTTTGAAGAATCCCAAGAGGTCATTGTGAAACTAAAATCTCAATAAGAAGAAGCTAGAAAGATTGAAGAAACATACAAAGGTCAGATGGAAGAAAATCATTATTTGGTAGCCAAGATAGCAGCACCAATAAATAAAACAATGGAAGAGAAGCAGTGTTTGGAAGCTGAAAGAAAGGAAGCAGAGAAAAGAGAAAATATTTTGACATTCACCTTAAGGAAAGAACTAAGGACTTAAATCAAATTGAATCAGAATTGGGTCAAAAATAAAGAATAATTGAAAAATAAATCATCTCCTTGAAGATACAACTTCAAGAATCAAAGTGAATAGAAGAAGTCATGAAGAGTCAGATGATGAAGAAAGAAGAAGAGGTTGAGAAGATTGAAGAAGAAGTTGTCACATTGAGAGCCAAAATCATCATGTTCAACAAGAACAATGAATAGACAGAAACATCCACATCATCAGTAAAGAATGTTGAACAGAAGCACTCCAGGTTGCCAGAAAAGAAGAATGAAGAAAAGAGTAAAAGTTATGTAGAAGTACTCTAAGGAAGGAATCACGGTTAGCCAGAATAAAAGAAAAATGATAGAGATACATCTTCAAGAAGACCCTCCACATTCAATCCACAAAGAAGCTTCAATCATGATCATGATCAGCCAAGTCAGGAATTCAAAAGGACTACACCACAACGAATATCATTCACTCTGAGGTATGTAAATTTCTCTTATGGTCATTGTTTTTATTGTACTAAATTTGGACATAAAGTTGCATATTGCAGGGATTATGGAAGAAATGTTCAAGCAATAAATGCTTATGTGGCCCCACATAACATTGAATGTTACAAATTCCACAACTATGGACACATAGCTCATGATTGTAGAATCATGATGGATACTTCTATGAAAAAGAACATTGATATCAGATATAAGAAAGTTTGGAAAACAAAATAACAGGTAAAAGAAGAACAGATAAATGAAGGACGCCCAAAAGTCATACTCTCAGGATTGACAATAGTACGAGATCAAGAAAAATCTACAATTAAAAAGGAATATGTCAGATGCATGAAGGTTTGTGTAACATCCTGCTCTAGCGCACTGAGAAAACTTATTATTTGAGGACACTTGCTCGCAAGTGATCCGGACTTTTATGATGTTAGACCATTTATACGTGATTATGATGCGATTGACAGATGACATGATGTGTTACTATTTGATGTCGACAGATGCTATTGACTCAGTTTTATTGAGTCTGCAGGGTTTTTGACCTTGAGGATGCAGAGGCATCGGTAGAATCCCCTTGGACTCCGGACTGAGTCAGGGAGTGTGCTTTTGGGTTGATATGTTTACTATGATGTTTCATTTGATTTGATGATTTGATGTTGACATTTTTGACATGATTGTTGATGATGCAGGATGACGATAGCTTGCCGAACAGACTCACATATGGAGTAAAGGGGCCACACACGATTTGTAGAGAGGTTGAGGGAGAGGGGTGAACAGCAACCCTGCCACCGCCTGTTAGCACTCCCGTCGTGGCCCGAACTGTAGGTTAATGATTACCTAGTTCGAGAGGATCCACGATGCCATGAGGGCAGACTGCGACAGTCACTCACGATGATTCTAAGGGGCGCACAATAAGGCGAGGGCCTTATTCCTTAGAACCCTTAGTCTCCCACAAGTTCACCTGGCGGAGTATTGACTCCAGGGGTTATAGATGTCTACCAATCAGTCACATTGGCGAGTGGAACCCTTGGAGCACGTGGTGCATCCTGAAGGGCACGTCGCACAAAAGAAACTCAGTTGGCGACTGGCACCCTTGGAGCAAGACGCGTGGTGCATCGAGAACGCGTCGCACAAAAAGAAATTCAAGGCGGTATAGCGCCCTTGGAGCACGTGGTGTGTCACGAAGAACGCGTCGCAGAATGTGGAGAATTGACATAAATGGCCCTAATACCTCCTTTGAATAAATCCTTAAAAATTCTTTGGCGTGTGATTTAATTGTTGAGCCCTATGTCAAAAAAAAACATAATTCAAGAGTATTACATTAAATGTTCATTACCCCTATGATGATTTCAACCTCCACCTAATCCAAGTAGTTTCTTTCCTTAATTAAATACATATAACAATTCCTCCGTTAAGTGAATTCATAAAGTATTTCCTTGCTTAATTGCGTACATAAGGCCTATCCTCATTCGATTAATAAGCTTGATGATTCATCTTTTAGGAAGGTACTTATTCGCCCTAACATGATAATCGAAGTTTAACCATCTCCTAATGACAATGCGAGGACATTCTATCTCACAGTAGCTCTGCCATGCAAATAACATTAGAAATTATTCCCTGCTAAGCTAGCTCTAACACTACTAGTGCTAATAATAATATTAAACAAACAAAATAAGAAACAAAACCCGTAAGCTAATGTGAGTCTTCATAATATTTGTAGGGTAAAATAAAGAAGTTAAATAGAATTAATTCAAATTAGAGGGATTATGTAAATTTGAAAAAAGGAAATTAATTAGTTAACTAAAGGGAGTTTGAAAGAAAATATATATATATATTATGAATTTAGAATGTATGTATATGTAATATGAAAAGATGCTTAGAAACATTTACCTTTTAGGTTTCAAAAACAAAATAAAAGAAATAAATGGAAATAAATAAAGGGAAAAACTTAAAGATTTAGGGTTTTGGGGAAAACCTAATGGGATTAGTTCAAAAAGAGGATAAAATAAGGGAGATAGGGGAAAAGAAGGGCCCGGCTATGAGGGTATTGTTATCTTCATCAAAATGGCAATGGGATGATTGCTTGTGGGGTTAGAGTTTCAGTGACAGGTGGTAGCTTCGATATGGAAGCTGAGCTGAGGCTAGGTATTGATATGCGGATTGTGTGGCCTTCGCGGCTCGGTGAGGGAAGAAGGGGTACCCTAAGTTTATTTGGGAGGTAAGTGAGTCTAATTCGATATGAGGAGCGGGGATTACTGGTATGTAGGACAAACATCCGGTGGGCCGGAAACGATTGAGTATGTTTTAATTTGGTTGAATGATGAATGCAGGTGTCGTCTGAAATTTTAGATGGTTAGCAATCATCACGTCTAATTGTAAAGGCTGAAGATTTTTGGTATATGCCTAGATCAATTACGGTAAATTTGTTTTGGGTTTATGGATTTACATTATTATCACGCGAGCCCAGGCGTTGAGGATTCTTCTAATGGGAATTTTTATTCGATTGGGCATTTGCACTTGTTGGGCGTTTAAAATTCTCTTGAGTATTGATGAGTGTTGATACGTACCTTCACAGTGGAGCATATTATCATTTTGTATATTCTTGTGCTTGGTGTTTTATAAATATTTACTGGCATTCGTTTATAAATTTTAGTCAATCTTTTTAATAGTTAATACCAGTGGTTCTGAATATTGTTTTCCCTTCTCTATGATCATGGGAAGGGTATTCTTTAAGAAATTTCAAACTCCAGTTCCAGTAAATATCTAAATTTCCAGTCTAATAGTTCTTGAGCAGCCATGCTATTGAAATAAGAACAGTAAGTGTCCTGCTATGGGTCGGTGATGAGATCTTTTCATTGGTTGGTGTCGTTACATTAGTATTGAGTGTCGCGGTGGCGTGGGCATTTAGTCCGCGATTGGCGTTTTTTTACCGGGGTGCATTTTTATTCCGGTCTTTGATCTATCGATTGAAGTTCATACCGTACGTGTTTATTTACTTCTTCGTACCAGCGGGTAAATTATTTTTGCCATCACGGATTTTAAGATGAACTATAGGTTAGAAGAAATTCCTTAAGCTCTTGTGTTGTTGGGTCGCCGATTAGTGGTGGGAAGTAACATGTCTCTTGGAAACCTGGTGGGTTGTGTCCTTATCTCTCTTTTGTCTGCGTTCTCATGGTATTTACCTCGGTCTGTGTTTCACCTCGGTCTGCGTCTTAACGGCAATAGTATGATTGTGTTAAGTTTAATGGGCGCACTCTATGGCGGACGTATGGGTAAGTTCGCTATTGCATGATTAAATTTGTGTAAACCACCCCCATTTTGTGCCCTGGTGCTCTACGTGTACCGTTCATTTTTCTTCCCTCGCTTATGCCGCCCATTTAATTTTTCCTTAATCTCTTAATCTCGCACAGTTAGCGTTATACCCTTTTTGTTTTATGATTATTGCATCCCTACATCTTTCCGTATACGACTATGTGTCCCCTTGGAGAAAACATGCACCTTAACCATTAAGCGGCTACAATGCGTTATGCTTGAAGGTTGCCATCATTTGCATTCATTCCATTATCATTAGCATTTCGGGGCCGTGTATGGTTTGAAATCAAATTGTTAAGTTGAATAAAGGTTTGGGTAGGTTTTTGGCGTAGTCGCGTATAGTTGCATTATACAAATGGAGCAGGGTTTTAATTTCCTGAGTATTGTCTCATTCCAACGGAATATCGTTCTAATACTAATCAGTTTTGGTTTAATTATTAATGGGGATTCACTGCTGAATTAATGTTATGCGGCCAGCGGTGTGGGGTTGTTGAATGGAATCGGATGTCTCAATTTTTTATTAATGCCTTGTATGCGGTATAGCAGTGACAGGTTCTAATGCTTGTGTCTTTATGGAATAATAATATGATAGTTGGTAAGTGTGTCATGAATTAATAATATTAAATGCCTCATCCTTGTGAATTTCAAAGGCCTTCGATTGAGACTATCATTGCTAGTGAGTAGAGTGGCTCTAAATCCAAAGACTTTATCATTATGGAAGGTTAAGGTGGAGTGATGTTTATGATAGTACTAATGACCAAGTATTGTTATTTGAGTATGTGGTTATCGTTTTAATGTAGTGTGAAGGTAAATGTTATGGATATTATAAATAGGTTAATAATGTGTGATTGTATTGCCACTGTATTGATGATCTTGCAATATGTAGGAGTAAAATCTATGGCAATATAAAATGAGATATAAGGTTATGTTAGTATAGTTTCATTTTTAATAATAAACAAATAATATGTAAGGTCCTTGTCCTTTTAGTTGAATGTTGTTGTAATAAGGAAGAAAATATATGTCTTGCTATAGCATGAATGAAAATTATTCTTGACACCTTATCATTCCAATATAACCATTTACTTAGTGAAGCCATTAGTTCGATATGATAGATGGCCTACAATTGAGGTTGGGTTAAGTTTAATGGCTCAACTAGAATTTAGGCAATCGTGCTCATGGTACTTTAATTTCATTTTAATTTTCCATGCTACTTTATTTCATGCTAATTCAATGGTAAATAATAATAGTAGACTGTAAATGTCTTGTCATTTAAATTCCATGCCACCTGATTGCCATGTTAATATTCATTATAAATGTCCTTTAGATTATAAGGGTGAGGATGTGGTTATGTTATGCTAAGATTAGTGTAGTACCATTGATAACATATAAATGTAATGTTGTAGATTATTTTAAGATTGGAATTTATTTGGTAATATGCCTTTAATTGATAAGGTTGATGTTATTTTAAAGTTGCTTGGTAATGGATGGCATTTAATTAGGATGGCTATTAAATAAGTTTACCATATGCTCATGTTAAAGTTAGCGTTCAAGTTATGGCAATTGTAGTAAAGATATGGTGGATTTAATATGATGGATTATTGTTAGGTTAGTTGATTTAAGATATACCATGGTGTTGTCTTTATGAAAAAGTAATGTAGCTGTAATTTCTATGGAGGTCCCCTATTGATGAAGGTGCATGTTATTGCGCAAGGTCAAGGTGGTATAAATTTAATGCGTTTATTTGTCCTTGATAATGAATTGTAATGTTTTTGGTTAAGGACGAATTTATACGTTGACTTGTTCTTGATTTAAGCACAATAGAATTATTCTTAGTTAGTAAAGGAAGGGTGTTGTTCTTAAAGTTAATGTCGTACTGGGTGGGTAAACTTTCCATGTGCTTGGTATGCTTGTCGAGTGAGTGAACACCTTGTAGCCTTATAGTATAGATGTGCGGGTGTGTGTTTTTACGTGGCAAGAATGCGGTCTTGGTATCAAGAGTCTCGGGCCCTTTAAAGAGGCGAGGGTTCCACTCTTGCGACAGGGAAAACACTAGTTTACGCACGGCTGACCCGGCCGAGCCTACTCGACCTTCTCTCTCTAGAGGACTAGATTAAGCGCCCTACTTTACGTGAGAAATGGTAAGCTTCCGCTATAGATTCTTCCATCTGTGATTGTATTGTACATAACACCTTGTGTGGTTTTATGCTTACAACTGCTTGTTGTGCACCTTATGTCATATTGTTGAGTTCATAATTGTTGCATCTTGTTAATTGTCGGGTGACGATGTAGAGTCAAATGTGTGGTCTCCCTTGTACATGCACGCACACACTTTTAAAACAAAACAAAATTGCACATTATGTTGTTGTTGTAGCAAGGAGGTCGTTACATATGGTATCATAGGACAGGCTTCGCGACTTGAGGGTTATCACGACTTTTCGTTGACATGATTTGGTTTATTATACTGTTGTTGATCGAGGGTATTGTGTGCATGAAGGTAATCCTTGGATTCAGAGGGCGTGGGGAGGTAGACTGACGAAGTCTTGAGGGAGGCGTGGCGCCTCTACTGACATATGCAGGGTCTAACCCGAGGGGCGAGAAAGGTTCGGACGAGCGAGATGATGCGTTGGTGATATTGGATGATGATATCGCGCGAACATATTCGAGCTCGATCAGCCGATTAAACTGAGGAAAAACGAGCCAGGCGTCGGCACCCGGAGTTAGCCCGCCGCGCATGTGCGTCCGGGTAACGTCCGTGCTTCGAGAAGGTAAAATTTCTAGGAGTTCTTTGGTGCCGGGCAGCAGCGGTAAATTGAGGCATGATTGGAAGGGAATATGGCGATATGCTGCATAGCGATTATACCCTCAACATGAGAAGGTCCACATGAAGTCTTTCAAGTGAAGGAGCTTTCTTCTATGGTGGAAGAGCGCTCTAGCAGCTGAACATGGTCGTGGAAGGCGTGTCATGGGGCTGATGAGAACGGTTAAAGAGGAATTACCCGTTTCGGAGAATTCGGTGAGCCTCATCTCCAATGAGTTCAGCGATTCTGACAGGGGAGAATTAAATACAGTTACTGAAGTCGCGAGGCATGTTTATGGATGCACTCGGTATGCTCCCACTTTTATAACAAAGGAAGATCAGGTCAACCGGTTAAGTGTTGGGCCTTAGCAATTTGCCCTATGCGATGCAAAGTTAGGATCTTGATACCTCAAACCTTGCATGACATTGTGCAAAAGGCCCTCATAGATGAGGAGGAGCTTATCGGTGGGGGTGACCGGGACTTATTGAACATGAGGCCCGAGTTCATAAATTAGCAGCGCCGGACACTAGTAGAGACATACATCCGGAACATCGTGGCTTCGGAGGGATCCCATTTCTACATCCGATGACCGTTGCCTGTTGGATACCAATGGAGACCACAGCCCACCGACACCGGCGTCGCCATGATAGCAGCCGATTTAGGCATTATTGAAACGGAACCGAGGTTCGAGCCGATGGGAAGCTGATCATCTTCTATTTGGTACCGGACTCTTTTAGGCGAAGAAGTGTTAGACGTGTGGGAACCCACACTGGCTTGAAGTGTCTAATGGAGACCGAGGGCATCAGGATGGTAGGACCCACTAGAGTGGGAGATATGGTCAAAGGCCATGGCGGAGTCATGCAGCCCGGTGAACAAGCGCCGGTAGGAAACACCAGTCAACATGCTCAAAGGCAGCAGTCTTGTCGGTATGCAAGGCTCCATAGTATTTTGATAGACCAGTAGCTACGAGAGTTCCATTTACGATGCGGTATGCAAAAGGATTAAGGTCTAGGCAGTCGAACAGGATGATTTAGCTTCATGGAGATGGCTGGGATCCCAAAGCGAAGGTTGGAGGAAGGGTTACTAGCCCTTAGCACAGGAGAGTTGTCACAAGGGTCAACTTATGCGTCACGATCTTAGGATCTTATGGCCTCGTGACCGGTGGATTGGTTGGAAATGCATGAGTCGATTCTCAACTGTAAGGCGAAGCGGTTGAGCTTGGTTGATGGCGAAGGGCAGAGACGTGTGGTGTGGGGCCGAGGAACCGAGGGGAGTTTCCTGCGGTTCATCTCTTCCTTACAGTTATGGAAAAGTATGCACCTTGAGGTGCAAACTTTTATCGTCCTGGCGCTAAATGAAGAGGAATTGGAAGGTCTAGAACACCTTAGGTGGTGAAGGTGGGATATTTCGAGTTGTAGGAATCTTGTAGGAAGAGGCTGGAGTTTACCATAGACACGAAGCAGGGAGCGAGCGGAAGTAGCAAGAAGCCTTATCGGATGTCGACCCGGAGTTGCAAGAGTTGAAAATGGCCCGAAGGTTATTGAACCTGGGGCGATACGTCCTAGTGTGTCACCTTTGGGTGCACCGGTTATTTTCATTGAAAAGAAGGATGGATCGTGGAGGATTTTCATTGACTACAGTCAACTGAACAGGCTATGATCAAGAATCAGTATCCTTACCAAGAATTGATGATACCATGTACGATCAAATGAAGGGTGTGATGGTGTTCTCAAGATTGATTTGTGATCAATTGTTATCACGAGTTATGGATCAAGGAGGATAGCATCCCTAAGACCGCCTTTAAAGAGCATTTGGACATTCTGAGTTCTTGTTTGCCATTTAGTTGTCGCCTTGAAGTATTTCATGAGTTTGATGAATGGGGTGTTCAGCGAGTACTGGACAAGTTCTTCAAGTATTCATTGATGATATTCTAATCTACTCTCGGACGGCGGAGGGGCATGACGAACACTTAAGCTTAGTACTACAATGTTTATGAGAACACAAATTGTATGGGAAGTTGTCCAAATGCTCTTTTACCAATGAGATTCACTACTTAGGGCATGTCTATTATCGCCGTGGATCAGTAAGGTTGAAGTATTATGGGATGGCACAACGTAGAAGCGAATGTTACCGAAGTGTGTAGTTTTATGGGATTAGCGAGGTACTATCGACGGTTTTGTAGAGGTTTCAAAGATAGCAAATCCAATCCCGGAGTCTTGATCGCCGGAGACGGACGGTGATTGCTTACATTTCAGTGAGAAGGCGTGAGGGAGAACTACGACGCGCATGATTTGGAGTTATAGCCATCGTTTATGCCTTGAAGGTTTGGAGACACTACCTTGTTGGGCCGAAAATTTGAATTAAAGGCTGATCATTGTGGACTACAACTACATTTTGTAAAGCGATCTGAATCGCGACAAGCGGCGTTAGTGAAATTAGCCAGTATGACCGAGATTACCCATAGGGAACAGTGAATCGAGTTGGCGGATGCTTTGAGTCGGAGCCCGCGCATCTTTTCGGTGTTACCTCTTGGGACAAATCTCGTGAGAAGATTCTCACCTTCTGTGATGGCTGGTACACAGCAGTCAAGGATTTTATCGGACAAAACACAATGATGATTTTCTACGTTATGAGGGATATTCATTGGATAATGATGGGTTATTGAGGGTTAGAAGTCAGATTCACGGTATAAGCCCTAGCGGCGAGTTGAGGATGTTGATCTGACGAGGCTCATAGAAGCGATTTGTAGCTCACCCGGGAGTTCACGAAGATGGCGAACCTTAAAACCCTTATTCTTCTAGAAGGGAACAAAGGCATACATAGTCCATAGATATTGGCTATATGTCTAAAGTGTTAGAAGGTAAAGGTTGAACATAGACACACGTGGGGATTACTTCCAATACACATGCCATTCTGGATCGAAATGGGAAGTTATTTAGATGGATTTTATTGTTGAATTTCCAGCGGCAAGGAGACATGACTCGATTTTTGTGATAGTAGTAGACACTCACGGCGAAGAGTGCTCACTTTATTCATCATTACAAGCGTGCTCGAGGCGACATAGTGAGAGTTTTCATCGGTGAGATTGTGAGGTGCATGGTGCCTAAAAAAAAGATTATATCCGATCAAGGATGGGGTGTTTACTGGGCGATTTTGGATGAGTTCCAAGAGAGGCATTAGGAACCCAACTTAATTTTAGAAATGCTAGCATTATCACCTAGGAGATTTGTGGTGACCCGAGCGAGCAGACAAACCTTGGAAGACATAATTGCGCGTATGCGTAATGGATAGCCGACAAAAAGCGTTGGGAATTCTTGC
Source organism: Picea sitchensis (assembly GCA_010110895.2). Classification (NCBI taxonomy): domain Eukaryota; kingdom Viridiplantae; phylum Streptophyta; class Pinopsida; order Pinales; family Pinaceae; genus Picea; species Picea sitchensis. Next base: position 11,395 of record SNQJ01S0160021.1, read on the forward strand.
CTCTAGTAGAGTTGGCTTACAACAACAATTACAGACACCATTAATATGGCGCCTTTTGAGTTTCTTTATAGGCGGCAGGTGTGGTATGAGTTGGGATAGATCTTGAGGATAGGGTCTTGGTGGGGCCTGAAGCGATCCAAGAGATGGGAGAGAATATGCAAACCATAAGACAAAGGATTAAGGAGCCCGGGATCAAATGAGAGAGTTATCGTCTTGCCTGCGAGTCGATCGTGAATTCGCAGTGTGATCCAGTCTTCTTGTGGGTGAAACCGCGCAAGAGTTCGATAAAGTTTGGAAAAGGAGCTAAACTCTCTCTAGGTTCGGTGGGACCCTTTGAGATTGTGGAAAGAAATGGGCCCATGGCCTATCAACTAACCTTGCCTGATTCTTTGAGGCGTTTGCATGATGTTTTTTCATGTATACGTTTTGAGACATTATATTAGTGATCCTACACATGGGATTGACACGAGTTCCTTGCGGTGTCGGACGAGGGAGTGCTCATGGGTGAGCCGGTCGAAGATCTTAGATCGCCAGCGTTCGACAATTATAGCGTGACGGTAGATCGAGAGTCGTCGAAGGTCAATGGGGCGATTATAGTCGCCTTTCAGCGACACAGGAGGATGCATATGATATCGTGGCGGTTTCCATTTTGTTTGATATATAGGCTTATGATATTGTGATACTTTATTTCTACGACATCTTGAGAAACCGGAATGAAGTTTAGGCCAGAAAGAGTGTATGTAACATCCGCTCCTAAGCGCGAAAACTTATTATTTGAGGACACTTGCTGCGACAAGTGGTCAGAACATATGATGTTAGACCATTTATACTTGATTATGATGCGATTGAAGGATGACATGTGTTACTATTTGATGTCGACGGATGCTATTGACCTGCAGTTTTTATTGAGTGTGGGGTTTTGACCTTGAGGATCACGAGAGGCATGTTAAGTCCCTTGGAATCTGGGTTGAGTCAGGGAGTGTGATTTTAGGTTGATATGTTTACTATGATGTTTCATTTGGTTGATGATTTGATGTTGACATTTCGACATGATTGTTGATGCGGTGATAGCTTGAGCCAGGACTCTATATGGAGTAAAGGGCTACCACGTTCTTGAGAGAGGTTGAGGGGAGAGGGGTGGGCCAGCTGACCCTGCCGCATATCTGCTTACACCCGTAGTGGCCCCGGTAATAGGTTAACGATTACCCTAGTTGAAGGATCCACGATATGAAGTGGTGACTGTGATGTTCGCTCACGATGATTCTAAAGTACTTAATAAAGGCGGGGGCCTTATTCCATAGAACCCTTAGTCTCCCACGAGTTCACATGGCAGAGTGTTGACTCCGGGGTTCACGGTCTGCCAATCAGTCTTGTTGGTGAGTGGCACCCTTGGATCATGTGGTGCATCATCAAGGGCACGTCGCACAAAAGAAACTTCGTTGGCGAGTGGCACCCTTGGAGCCGTGGTGCATCACGAGAGAACACGTCGCACAAAAAAATTCAAAGCTGAGTGGCACCAACGGAGCAAGTGGTCGTCTGAAGGAGCCGTCGCAGAGTAATGGAAAGAGTCATCTAAATAGCCTAATACCTCAACACTGAATAAATCCAGCCAAAACAATTCCCCTAACTTTGTCGCCGGTTGGAATTTAGGCCTATGTGAAACATAATTAAAGATTATACATTAAATATTCATTACCCTATGATGATTTGCAGCCTCCACCTAGTAGGGGTTTCCTTCCTTAATTAAATACATAAAACAATTCCTCGTTAAATTGAATTCATAAATTATTTCCTTACTTAATTGCATACACAAGGCCTTTCCTCATTCCCAGTAATATGCTTGATAATTTATCTTTTTAGGGAAGGTACTACTTCGCCACAACATGATAATCGAAGTTTAACCATCTCCTAATGACAATACCAGGATATTCTAGCTCCGCGGTAGCTTTCATATTACAAATAACATTAGAATTTCATTTCTTACTAGCTAAGCATTAACAATAGAGGTGATAATAATAAAATTGAACAAAGAAAAAGAAACCCACTTAAGCTAATGTATGGATCTTCATAAAATTTGTAGGGTAAAATAAAGAGATTAAATAGAAATTAATTCAAAGTGGGGTTGTAAAATTTGAAAGGAAATTAATTAGTTAATAAAGGGTTTAAAGAAAATATATATATATATATATTATGAATTTAAAATATATATATGGATGTTTGAGTTTCAAAAAGAAATAAAAATAAATAAATAAAGGGAAAAACTTAAAAGAAGGGGTTAGGGTTTTAGGGGAAAACCTAATGGGATTAGGTCATAAAAAAGAAGATCAAGGAAAGGAGATGGGGGAAAAGAAGGGGGAGGCGGCTATGAAGGTATTGTTATGTTTGTCGAAAATGTAGCGGAATGCGATTGCTTGTGGGGGTTAGGGATTTCCCAGCTGACTTGAGAGGTAGCTTTCGGACTTAAGGTACAGGAGCTAGAATAACATGCAGTTATTAACACTGCAGTTGGGGGTTGAGGGGAGGAAAGTACCTAGTGTTTGGGCTGGGAGGTATCGATTATGAGTCCCTCACAGTCAACCTGAGAAGCGGGATTACCGCAGGCCTTATGAACAGTATCCAGGAGTGAAGCGAATAGGCCAAGGTATGTTTTTAATTTGGTTGAATGATAGTCTGGGTATGCATCTAAAATTTTAGATGGTTGTAATCATATGTCTGATTGTAAAGACTGAATTTTGGTATATGCCTAGATCAATTCTGGTAAATTTGTTGGGTTTATGTTATTATCGATCCACAGGCGTTGATTCTTCTTTGCGTTTTGTCGGTGGGCATTTTGCACTTATTTGTGGGCGTTTAAAAACCCTCACGAGTATTGTTGAGTGCTGGTATTTTGTACATTACCGTGGGCATATCGTTTTTGGGTGTTACTATCTTGGTGTTTTATAAAAATTTACTGGCACTTGTTTAAAATTTCAGTCAATCTATTTAATAATAAAAACCAGTGGTTCTGAATATTGTTTCCCCTTCACTATGATCACAGGAAGGGTATTCTTTAAGAAAATTCCCAACCCTGGATCCAGTAATTATCTCAGTTCCAGTCTAATAGTTCTTGAGCAGCTTTGTTGTTTGAAATAAGAACAGTAAGTGTGCCTACTTTGGGTCTGTGATGAGATCTTGTCATTTTGTTTGGTGTCGTTGCATTAGTGTCGATTAATCGCGGTGGTGGGCATTTAGTCCGCGATTAGGCGTTTCTTACTGAGGGTGTGTTGCTTATTCGATTAATGGGCATCCCTTCCTTGATTAAGTTCATATAGATGTGGCGTGTTTATTTACTTCTTCGGCTTAGCGGTCCAGTTTTAATTTATCTCAGTTTTAGATGAACCCCATAAGTTAGAAATTCCTTAAACTCTTGTGTTGTTGGGTGCGCCAGTTGGTGGTGGGAAGCAACTGCGTCTCTTGAAACACAGTGGGTTGTGTCCTTATCTCACTTTTGCTGGGTTTCCTCATGGTATTTACCTCGATTAAAGGTTTCACCTCGGTGCGTGTCTTAGCGGCAATAGTATGATTGATATTGCAAAGTTTAATGGAAACCTCTATGGCGGACGTGTAGGTGGGATTCGTTGTTGCATGATTAAGTTGTGTAACCCCATTCTCCACCCTGGTTCTCTACGTGTACCATTCATTTTTCTTCCCTCACTTATGCCGCCATTTAATTTTCCTTAATCTGTAACTACTTACGGGTTAGCGTTATACCCTTTGTTTTTATGATTATTGCATCCTACATCTCGGCATACGACTATCGCAGCGTCCCATGAGGAAAACATGCACGCACCGTAACCATTAAACGCTACTGTCGTTATGGCGAAGGTTTCCATCTATTTCATTCATTCCATTATCTACGTTTGACTCAGACCGTGTATGGCTTAATCAAATTGTTGCGTTGAATAAAGGTTTGGGTGGGTTTCGGCGTAGTGCGTATGGTTCTGTTATAAATGGAGCAGGGTTTTAATTTCCTGAGTATTGTCTCATTCCAACAAAATATCATTCTAATACTAATAAGTTTCGGTTTAATTATTAATGGGGATTCACTGCTGAATTAATGTTATGCGGCCAGCGGCGTGGGGCTGTTGACTGGAATCAAATGTCTCAATTTGTATTAATGCTTTGTATGTGGTATAGCAGTGCTAGGTTCTAATGCTTGTGTCTTTATGGAATAATAATATGATAGCTGGTAAGTGTGTCATGAATTAATAATATTAAATGCCTCATCGTTATGAAATTTCAAAGGCCATTGATTGAGACTATCATTGCTAGTGAGTAGAGTGGCTCTAAATCCAAAGACTTTATCATTATGGAAGGTTAAGGTGGAGTGATGTTTATGATAGTACTAATGACCAAGTATTGTTATTTGAGTATGTGGTTATCGTTTTAATGTAGTGTGAAGGTAAATGTTATGGATAACATAAATAGGTTAATAATGTGTGATTGTATTGCCACTGTATTGATGATCTTGCAATATGTAGGAGTAAAATCTTATGGCAATATAAAATGAGACATATAAGGTTATATTAGTATAGTTTCATTTTAATAATAAACAAATATGTAAGGTCCTTGTCCTTTTAGTTGAATGTTGTTGTAATAAGGAAGAAAATATATGTCTTGCTATAGCATGAATGAAAATTATTCTTGACACCTTATCATTCCAATATAACCATTTACTTAGTCAGCATTGGTTCAATGTAGTAGATGGCCTACAAACTGAGGTTGGGTTAAATTTTAATGGCTCAACTAGAATTTAGGCAATCATTAACCATGGTACTTTAATTTCATTTAATTTTCCATGCTACTTTATTTCATGCTAATTCAATGGTAAATAATGTAGTGAAGTAAATGTCTTGTCATTTAATTTCCATGCCACCTGATTGCCATGTTAATATTCATTATAAATGTCCTTTAGATTATAAGGGTGAGGATGTGGTTATGTTATGTGAAGATTAGTGTAGTACCATTGATAACATATAAATGTAATGATGTAGATTATTTTAAGATTAGAAGTTATTTGGTAATATGCCTTTAATTGATATTGGAAGTTATTTGGTAATATGCCTTTAATTGATAAGGTTGATGTTATTTTAAAGTTGCTTGGTAATGGATGGCATTTAATTAGGATGGCTATTAAATAAGTTTACCATATGCTCATGTTAAAGTTAGCGTTCAAGTTATGGAAATTGTAGTAAAGATATGGTGGATTTAATGTGATGGATTATTGTTAGGTTAGTTGATTTAAGATATACCATGGTGTTGTCTTTATGAAAAAGTAATGTAGCTGTAATTTCTATGGAGGTCCCCTATTGATGAAGGTGCATGTTATTGCGCAAAGTCCAGGTGATATAATTTAATGCGTATATTAGTTCGTGATAACGGAATTGTAATGTTTATTGTTAAGGACGAGCTTATATGTTGACACGTTCTCGAATTAAGCACAATAGAATTATTCTGAGTTAGTAAAGGAAGGGTGTTGTTCTTAAAGTTAATGTGGTACTGGGTGGGTAAACTTTCTGTGTGCTTGGTATGCTTGTGTCGAGCGGGAGGTAGACACCCCCTTGTAGCCTTAGTATAGATGTTTGGGTGTGTGTTTTTTTGTGTAAGGAATCTAGTGCCGTATCAAGAGTCTCGGGCCCTTTAAAGGCAGGGTTCCACTCTTGCGACACACCTGAGGGGCTTACTAGTTTCTACCTGAGCATCCGGCCAGGAGCCTATCTGACCTTCTCTCTCTCTGGAGAAGAGGACTAAGATTAAACGCCCTGTTTTTCTGAGCAGAAATAGTAAACTCCGCTACTACGGATTCTTCCATCCGCGACTGTACTGTACATAAAACCTTGTGTGGTTTTCTGCTTACAGCTGCTTGTTGTGCGCCTTGCGTCTTCTTGCTGTGATCGTCGTGGTTGCATCTTGTCAGTCGTCGGGTGGCGACGTAGAGTCCATTGTGTATGTTTCCCCTCCTACATGTGCGCACACACTTTTAAAACAAAAAAAAAATTGCACCTATTATCAGCATTGTTGTCGTAACAAGGAGGTCGTTACAGTTTGGAGAAGAAATGAGAAACACGAAGAACAGGTGAATAAATACCAGGTCTCAGAGATCGCGGAATTGACAATAGTGTGTGATAGAAAAGAAGAGCATGTGAATAAAGAACGGCCCCAAGAGATTGTACTTTTAGGAATTGTAAAGAAAGATCAATCCACGGGCAAAAAAGAAGAAGTTAGAATTTGGGAAAATGGTGGGTCTACAGACGAAGAGGAAGATCACTCTGCATCATAGTAGGTATTTTTTTCAGCCATCCAACTTGGAGACTCCTAATAAATATGAATATTGAACTGGGGGAGTTGGTGCAGTAGATATTATTGATCAAAGAACCATCTTTCGAGCAGGATGAAGTATTTGCAGAAATAGATTTAGACATACATAATGACATATTGATCAATTAAGAAGTAGTGTTCCCACACATGTATCAGTTGGCATTTACACGGGAATAAGTTTATGATTGCATTCCACGTATGTATTCAGGCAGGAATATCTTCAGTACAAATTGTTCAAGACATGCATAGTTTGATTTTCATAAAAGGAAGACCAGTGGACACATCTGATTCAATTTGAAGAAACAGGAATATGTGATGGTCAGTTGCAGCCATGAATCCTTCATGATAGTACAATGATATATGGGTCATCATTGTAGACAGTTGAGTAGAAAATGTATGGATAGTTTGTGACATTTGGACAGAGATGGATATTTCACAGGTACATAAAACATGGGTCAGATAAGATGCATAGAAGTTATGGACAGTTTGTGACATGTGGACAGATATGGATACTTAGCAGGTACATATGATGTGGGTCAGATAAGATACATAGTAGTGCATATACAATTGGAATCAGTGGAATCAGTTGGTCAGAGAAAATAAAGCAGTAAAAGTCACAGCAGAACAGGGAAAGAGAAATACGCAGCATAAGATAAATCATCAGAAGAAAATCATTGAACAGTATGGTCAAATTAACATGACAAGTAAATGAAGAAATCAATTTATAATGCTTTTTTATATGTTAAAGAGTTACAAGAGGAAGCACCAATGGAAAATTAGCAAGCACTGGAAGAAAGGAAAGTAAACATCTACAGGTATCCCAACATTGATCTACACATCATCTTGCATAGAATTCAAGGGAAGAAAAATCATCAAGAGATTCAGAAAGGAAGATTAGTAGCATACAGACAGGGGGATTCATACCGATAGGGGGTTTTATCCTTTTTCCCATAATGTTAAAGGGAGAGAAAGAGAAAGATCGGAAGAGTCGAGCACATGAAGTCAGAGAAGGATTGTTTAGAGAAGGCATACTTTCAGGGGGAGCCACTCTTTTCTATAAAAAGAGAAGAAGAACTTGGAGAGTAACATGAGGAGAGAAACATGTGAAGATAAAGAACAAATGCATGGAAATGGAGAGAGAGAATAGATTCATGAAGACAGGGGGAGCATACCTAAGGAGAGAGACCCTTTTCCATTGATGTCAAAGTGAGAGAGTGAGAAACATTGATGAGGAGCAATGGTCACAGGGGGAGCATGAGTGTTGGAGCATCAATGCTTCCATTAGTGTTCCCATCAGTGTTTCCATCAATGTTAGTGTTTCCATCAATGCCAAAGGGGGGTATTGTTGGAAAATTGGTTGTCATTGATGTCAACACTTATAAATTGATGCCAACCCTTTGATAAGTCCATAATCCCTAGATATGTGGTCGAGATTGATGGTGAGTTAGTTTTCATTGATGGAGTGGTTGATGTCATCATATTTGTTGGGTGCATTTGATGAAGTCTACATGAAGCCCTGAAGGTGTGGTCATGGGACCCAAAGTTGGTTGAGGAATATGGGCATGAAGAACAGTGTAAATGCAAGTAAGACACTCATAGATTAATATTCCTTGCCATTGCATTTTTTATGATAGGTGGTACGCCACGTAGTTCCTTTCACTTAGGTAGATATGCCCTTATGAATTTGGAAGCCTCGAAGAATGGTCAAAAATCCCCTAATTGGTTAAAAGTCAATTAATGATTGGGTAAAGTGGTTGTGACAAGAAAGTAATAGAAGCCCTAAGAATAAGGAAAGATATTACCTAGAAAAAGTATAAATATACCTCAAGGAGTCTCTCATAACGATACACACACTTACATTGAATATCTATCTTGTGAATGTTATGGTCTAGTATTTTGGTCTATTGGTGAATCTGATGGCAAGTTTGAGGTAATGGAGAAAGTGTGAGGAAAGAGTGAAAGTTTCAGAGCTGCAGAGTGCTAGGGTTTTTGTGTAACCCTAATTTAGCAAGCCCTCTCAGGTCATCTTGAGGGTGTCACGCGAGGCACCCCTGCGGGTTGTGTAAGTGATGTAACATGAGGCCACACATGACAAGGAGTCTTATTCCCACGAGGCTAAGGAAAATTTGGGGAAAATGTTGGTACCAGGCTGCTAAAGGTTGTGGAAGACTTATAGGTTAGTGCTACACTACACCAGGTCACACGTATTCTTGTTTGATTATATCTTATGCTTGGTGATGGTATGGTACATGCTTGAGAGGCATGTCTTGTTGATGCATGGTACATCTTGGTGATATTGGTATGATACATTGAGTAGTAGTACATCTTGGTTGTATTGGAATATTGGTACTTGGTTTTGTTACATGGTGATAATGCCATGGTACATGCTTGAGGATTATTCTTGGTATACTCTTGAAGCATTAGCACATGGTGTATGGTTGTCATTGATATTTATACATTGTTTATGATTATTCTTGGTATAGTTTTGAAGCATTGGCACATGGTGTATGGTTTTCATTGATATTGATACATTTTTTAGGAATACACTTGGTATATGACAATGCATGTATGAGATACATCTCTTGGCGATGTTGATACTTGGTTGAGGTACACCATTGATAGTACTTACATGGTATGTCCCTTGATATATGGTGTATGGCATGATTGATTGATATGGTACATGGTTGAGATACATTGTTGGTACATGGTGTGGTACATGTGTCGATATGCATGGTTGATGGTTGAGGCATATGGTACAAGTTATGGTGCATGATTGATGCATGGTTTGGTACAGGTGTTGGTGCATGGTTGATGCACTTGTTGTGGTATAGGTTGTGGTACATGGTTTATTTTTGGTATGGAACATGTTTATGGTTTGGTACATTCTTTGGTACATGGTTGAGACACATTGGTGATCTTGATACATGCTTGGTAGAGGCATGTGTTGGTTATGTTGGACATATAGTTGAGAGGTTTCCTTGGTATATCATCCATGTGAGAGGATATGGTTGAGTGTCGGTGGCAGTGATAGGTTGAATACAGTGATAGGTTGATAGTGATAGGTTGACAATGACAGTGACAGGTTGACAAGTTACAGGTTGATGTGAAAATGGCAGTGATTGTGGTAGTGATAGTTGGTCTACACTTATATTTCAGGGTTATAGGACGGGGCAAGGAAAGAGGTTTGTAGCCTCCTTCTAGTTGGTGTCGGAGAACTTAGGGAGTTGGAGCTTCCTTCAAGTTGGATATTTAGAATCAGGGGGTTGTATCCTCCTTCTAGTTGGAGTTGGAGAATCGGGGATTTGGAGCTCCCTTCAGGTTGGAGCCTGAGAATCAAGGGGTTGTAGCCTCCTTTTGGTTTAAGCCAGAGAATTCAGGGAGTTGTAGCTTCCTTCAAGTTGGAGCCTGTAAATAGAGGTTGTAGCCTCATTCCATTTGTGGTTGGAGAATTGGGAAGTTGATGCTTCCAATGAATGTATTATTTGATACATAAGAAAGCATTATGTGGTTTTCTCACGTTTGGGTTTCCACGTAAATTCTAGTGTATTGTGTATTTGATGTGATGTTTTTGATGTGATGTTGCTTATGTTTATATGCTCATGATATATTGATGATACATTTACAATATATTATTGATTAAGTTGAATTTTATATATTGTGGCTAAAAGTGGTAAAAGTGCTCATATTGATTCACCCCCCACCCCCCTTTCAATATTCCAACAGGTTTCTCTACAAAGGTCTCCCCACATAGAGATTTGTTTTATTAAAATTCAAAGTGAGTATTCAAGAAAAAAAATATTAGCATCATTATTGGTGTGAATCATAAATAAAATTACATCAACAATGACTTCACCAATTAGTTATTAATTCCATAGCCAAGTATAATTGAAAAGAAAAAATATTTTGGTGAAAATAAATATGAAATTAAGGACTTACAAGTAACAATTAATGGTTATAAATTCATATCCAAATTCAATGTTACATCTATGTTTTATAAATACATTGACATAACTTTATGTTCAACCT
>SNQJ01S0160023.1:8257-30034 GCA_010110895.2 Picea sitchensis
AGAATGGAGTTGCAGAAAGGATGAACAGGACGTTGATGGAAAAAGCAAGGTGCATGCTCAATGGTGTCGGGTTAGGGCAAGAATTATGGGTAGAGGCAGTGGGTACTGCATGTTATCTGGTCAATAGATCACCCTCATCAGCGTTGGGTGACAAGAATCCACAAGAGGTATGGACTGGTAAGAAACCTTCTCTCACACATCTTAAGGTATTTAGCTGCGATGCATATGTTCATGTTCCAAAGGAAAACAGGAGTAAGCTGGATAAGAAGGCTGAAAAATGTATCTTTATTGGATATAAAGATTGTCTCAAAGGTTATAAGATTTGGAACCCAGAAACTAAGAAGGTTGTGTATAGCCGAGATGTGGTATTTAGAGAAATGAAGGATGTTGTTAAACAAGAAGTCCTACCAAGTAAGGAAGAACCAAAGAAGATAGAGTTTGATTTAAAGGATGATGAAGCAGACTCTACAGAAGAACGTGAATCAGAATAAGAAGATCCTCATACTCCAGTATTGAGGAGATCGAATCGAGAAAGAAGGCTACCAGAAAGGTTCAACAACTGGTTGAAAATAGACTAGAGGATGTTAAATTGGTTCATGAATTTGGCATCCATGGTGTCAAATTTGTGTTGGAATTGGGTCTCGAATTGTGCAAGGCGGTAATTGGTAGAGATAATCTCAGATGTCGCAATTTGGATGGATTCCTGGGGGATTGATGGAATCTTGCAAGTCTTGGTTGTGAGTGGTGGCCATTTGGAGAGGGGGAGTGCGAGTAAGGGAAAATGGGCTGGTGGGACCACAAAAAAAGACTTATAAGTGATAGGTACCATGACGATCAAGATGAGAAGGGAAATATAATGGAATAGGTGGGAAAATAGGGAATTTGGGAAGGAGTCGGGTCCACTGAGAAAAAAAAAGGATTAAAAAGGTGATGAAATTCCCAAATGCTTAACAGGAAGAAATGTGTAGTAATTTTGCAACATAATGCAGAAGGCACAGTTGTGCGGAAATATATCATGTCTGTTATGTTTTTGTTTCCATCCCAAGGGTTACGGTATTCAGGGTTTCTATAGACAAGGGTTTTCCATGTGCCATAGTTCTCTAATATACATGCGGAGTCCAACAGTAGTACTCGTCCCAATATCTCAGGGCACCAACTAAGGAGGCTATATCTTTCCCTTAGATGTACTACCCAACTACCCAGGTACTAGAGAGTATCTTCCCGAGTGTTGTTCTTGGTCGCACTATAGAAGTCTGGTGGCCAATCATTTTATCTATAGAGGGATTCAGGAGATCTAGGTCGATCTGTATACAGGTGTTGTCTGATGCGCTACCACTTGAAGGGGTAGCAAAAGGGGTTACCATGGTGGCCAACATATGTGCGCTTGAGTACCACTTGTATTTCCAGTGTGTATTACTCCCCAACCATGGGTTTATGCACATAATGACAGATCTTTGTAGCTTTAAGATGTCGGAATACGTCTCTACCCTAAAAAAAATAAAAATAACCCACAATTTTATGGTGTGGAAAGTGCTCTGATACCACTTGTAAGGTACCAGGTCTATTATATTAGCAGAGAAGAAAAATAATGCAAAAAATAACACCGAGATAACAACAGAATACAGAAATATTGCAGACATAACAATGGAACAACAAATTATATGGAACCAAAACACCTAAATTATACCTTTATTGATAGGAAACAAGGTTCACTTGTCTCTTCGAGGGGGAAACCTCCAGCAAAGAAGAGCTCTATTACAATAATTCTTCAAGACAAAACTTATCATACCCTCTACTCCTATTTATACTAAATCTATCTATCCAAAAGAACAATCTAGAGGAAGATCCTTCTAGAAGCAAAAGATTCTATTAGGTCTTCTTACATTTGACTTATTCCTCCTTATTGCTAGGCCTTATTAATATTGACCTTTATTACATGGAAATAAATTATTCTACCCACTGGAGGGGTTGGGTAGGTTAGGTCCCTAAAACTTTAATTCTCTCATTTGGTTATGTGCTTCTATGTTGAATCTGAGGATTTCCATGGAGCTTGGAATAGGAGGTTTGGGTGCCTTGGATTAGGTCTAGAGTGAAATTGGAGTTTGGGGAAATCAAATCAACCCTTGAATTGAAAGTTGTAGAGCTATGGATATTTTTCACTTTCATTTGGGTCAATGTGTCATATGTGAAATTGTAGAGTTGAGAAGGGGGTTGAGGAGATGTGAGCATCATATATCAGAAGTTTAGGATTCAAACACTTTCTCTAACAACAAATGGGAAGGCTAGAAAGAGGATTGAGAGAAAAATGTAGAAGTTGAAGCTCAGTCTTAAAATCGACATATGTTCATCACATATAATTAATTGAAAGCTACAAAAGGTTGAGAAAAAGAGTTTTCAAATTTTATGGTAAATTCCAATAATAGGTATGTAGTCTTGGAAGAAACATATGGTTCTCTGTTGGATATGGTTTCAATAATAGCCAAAGATTTTTTCCTTCCATAGGAACAATTTATTCCCTAGCTCCCCTTTGCAAATAGTCCATTGGATCATTCAAACATGTAGTATCTAGGGTGAAAGAGGAAGAAATGGTGAAGCAAAGACAAAGTTTGGATGAAAACACAGATATGGATCAATTAATTAGAAACCCAACTCATATGTTAGTGCCAAAGAAGAATCCCTCGGTGAGCATGATTTCATGTAATGCTTCTTATTAGAAATGTTTTGCAAAATAGTGTTACTATTAGCGTAATTTATTAGGTAGTATACCAATAGAAACCATGGAAATACCTCTAGGATAAGAGGGGTAGTATAAGTACTAGGTAATTATTAAATTTGAGTTTGTGGGGCATTTTGAAGAACTTGTCACATACATGCTTACTCTCTTTTGTATTAATTGGTTGTCTTATTCAGTCATGAGCAATTTTTAATACAAATTCTACTCATTTCTACAAAAAAAAAACACATTTGTGTTTGTGGATGTACATGGATTTTTTCATCATGGTGTGAAATTGTTTGATGTTAGTTGGGTAGTGTGTTTATATATACATGGTTTTAGCCCTTATAATTAGTACATTTGAAATAGGGTTGTTCTAGTCATCAATCTAATCAATATCTAAATATTATAAAAGTAGAAATTACAAAAAATAATAATTAAGACTTGAATCAATAATAAATAATAATTACTAAATTCATGATAACAATAATAAAAAAAATTATTAAGTGATAATTAATTAAATAATTAATAATAATAAAATTAATCAAAATAATAAAATCATTAATAATAATTACATCACAATTTTGACACTAAAATGATGTACCTATGACACTAATATGATGCAAAATTACTTTAATATGACACAATAACAATGCTAAATAAAAAATAATGCCAAAAAACTGGAGCTAAAATGATGCATAAATGAAGAAATGTGACACAAAAGATGCAAATACAATGAAAAAATTCCATATTTCAACACTAATATGATGCTAATAGAATAAAATACACTACCATCATGACGCTAATAAACTCATAGTGATGTTATTATGATGCGTAACAACTCTAAAGAGATGCAAAAACACATTTTTGATGCAAAACCAATGCAAAAATCACTTTGCAAAGTTATTTTCCAAAAAAATCGATGCAAATCTAACACAACTTTGACACAAACCACTTCCTACATCACAATAATTTTAGTTGCTAAGATGAGGTCTCAAGGAGAGTGCATAAAAATGTAAAAAGGAACACCATGATGTAAACTCAATGTGAATGATGGTCCTACATCACATTTTTCAAAACATTACAGTGTGTTATGACACTAAAGTGATGCTACATGCATGTATTGTAGTAGTGGACATGTGCCATGGAAAATAGGACCATTTGAACACCAAGGGTGGATTGCCAATGTCTAGGACACTAAAGTATGAATGAAGTGGTGGTGGACTATGTATGATTTTTCACAAGTTCTTGATTGTATTCAATTTGTGTGCATCTCTATTGATAAAGTAAAAGAGCATAAAGAGCATTTGGTATTGTAGGGATTTTTTTACTTGCTTCTACATCTTGCATAAAGCATGTAGTGTTAGGGGTATTGATTTATTGTTGAGCATTAGTACACATGTGTTAGGGGCATTGATTTATTGATGAGTATTAGTGCATATGGAGGGTTTTTACTTGGTGGCCAAATGCGCACACTCTACATTTGCACATTAGTACTATTATACTTGAAGTACATTTTGTGTGGTGAGTTCATGCTATGTATGTGTGTGTGTGAACCCAATGATTAAACATTTAATAAATATGTGCATCTAGTAAAAAAAGAAAAATTAAATATGTGCAAGTTTATTAATGTAGAGAATTAGTGGCATGTGCATACATATTTACTCAGTTGTATATTTTTTTAGAGGATTTTACTATGTTTAGAGGAGTATATGCATGGTTTTGGCTTTATTATTAGGGTGATGAGCATGATTGTGAGTTATAAAGAAACGAGGAAGAGGGTTTTGGAGATTATGCATTCTTATCTCTATGTGAGAGAGAGGGAGATTGAGAGATTATGAAGATCGGTCAATGAGGTCTTAAGGAATTAACTAGAGTTGTTAAGCTTGAAATTGATGATTCTTAATTGAGAGAGAAAGTTGGTAAAAACCAATGATTGCAAACTCAATGGGTCTTGAACTCACGGTTTAAGGGAATTAGATTGGGAGGAGAGCACTCTTATCACCAACAATTGGTCACAAATATCATTGCTAGAAATTGTTGTTGTTGGAAATATCACCATTAAAGTTGTTGCTAGAGATATTATTTTGCTAACTACAAACTTCAAGTATTATTCAAACCTCTTATTTTGGTTTTAATTAAAACTCTAATTTACATTAAAGTTATTTACATTAATAAAAATTGTCCTTTTATTATTTATTCAGATCAAGTTTTAAAACCTAAAAAAAATATTTTAAATAATAAAACTATATGATAGAAATTATATATTAAATTAGAAGATAATAACGTATAAACATTCTACTAATCATTATTAGTCTCTGTTGTAGGCATAGAGGGACTATAGCGATCGATAAATTGTTGACCTGTCATTAGCTTGTGCGTTGACCAGAAATATTTCCCTATTGTCTATTGTTGGAACAAGGGAAGTGAAAACATCGATTTTTATATAATAAAAAGTATCATGTTTGTCAAGATCTGATTGGACAAAGGATTGGATGTCTTATTGCCACCTTCACTATTCCCAATGTAAAATATGTTTGCATTTCCAAAGTATTTGGTAGTATATGGTCTTTTTTGAATCATAAATTTTGTTATGCATTCGTCGAAAGTGGATTAATGCTACCATTAATTTGAATGTTTGGTTTATCATTTTATGCTAGGTAAATTTATGGCAATGTTTGACATGGTGGCATATCCAAAGTTTGGTTTTGCAATACATTCTCTGGTGTTCGAACTATTGTTACAAAAAATATATGAATTTATTTGGGATACGTCAGAGACCTGCCACATTGAATTTTTTTCTTAAATGTTTACAGTGCATTTCTGACAGACTTAAATGTTTACCTAACAGGCTTGGTAGTGTTGAATGGTTACTTAACAGGCTTGTTACAAGACATTTTCTTATGTTTTTAAAATTTATATGCTCCAGTGGCATTGCTGGTTCATTGGTCCATGCTTTCTTTTTTCATGGCACTGATTTCTTATTTGCATGTTCTCGTTGTTCTTGCTTGCCTGTTCATGTTGTTGCAGTTTGCATGTTTGGGTTTTTGCAGTCGTGATTGGAAGAGCCTCATTCCTAGGGGGGTGGTTGTTGCTTGTTCCTTTCTTCGTTGTATGATGTTTGTTGTTGCTTGATTCGACTTTGCAGGGTTTCGGTCCTGTGCCTGCACTTGGGCCTTTTGTTGCTTCTTGGTTGTGTTCTTATTTGGTGATTTTTCTTATTTTCCCAGGGTTTGCAATGTTGGGATGCTGCATCTACGGTTGGATCTCTGGTTACATTTTTTTGCACTTTGGTTTGCATAGAATACTATTAAGATAAAATAATAGACTAAAGAATTGCAGGCGATGTAAATTGCATCTGTTACGTGTTGAAACAGATTTTGTCAGCCTCAAAATATATTTCATAGCTGCCGATGCATTTTCCATGGATTCTGTGTTATATGGTTTCATAGTTATGAGAGTGTCTTTTGTTGTGTGGGAGATATAGTTGTTCTTTTCCTTTTACTTTCCTCTTGTAAATTGTGTTTGACTCTAGTTTGTCGTGTTTCTATGGTCATTTTGAGCGACCATCATTTGGTTGCATACTTAGCCAGTTTTATGGACGTGGCTTCGCGAATAGGTTCTATAGAACTATGGAAGGTTGTGTTCGGTGTATACATTAGCTTTGACGAATTAGTTTTCTTTAAAAGAAGGCCTCCTGGACATAAGAGAATGCAATTTATGAAATTATAGGTTTCCTGGACAACATAGGTTAATGATCGCGGCTTCTGGAAGTGGCGGGCTGAAAATTGGGATTTTTAAGATAAANCCAGGAGGCCTTCTTTTAAAGAAAAGGCCTCCTGGACATAAGAGAATGCAATTTATGAAATTATAGGTTTCCTGGACAACATAGGTTAATGATCGCGGCTTCTGGAAGTGGCGGGCTGAAAATTGGGATTTTTAAGATAAAATAATAGAGTAAAGAATTGCAGACGATGTCAATTGCATTTGTTATGCTTTGAAGAAGAATTTGTCGAGCTCAAAATATATTTCATAGTTGTCGATGCTTTTTCCATGGATTTTGTGTTACTACGGTTTCATACTTATGAAATTGCCTTTTGTTGTGTGGGATATATAGTTGTTCTATCCCTTTTACTTTCCTTTTGTAAACTGTGTTTGACTCTAGTTTCTCGCGCTTCTATGGTCATTCCAAGCGACTACAGTTCAGTTGCATACTATGACAGGTCGTGTGTGGTGTATACATTAGCTTTCCCGAATTAGTTTTCTTTAAAAAAAATCCTCCTAGACAGAAGAGAATGTAATTTATGAAATTATAGGTTTCCTGGACATCATAGGTTAATGAACGCGGGTTCTCGGGGTGGCGGGCTGAAAATTGGGCTTATGTTGTGCTGTGCCCTGCAAATAGCATGGAAAGTTTCACAATCATTCTGACCGGTCGTCGTTTGGTTGCATACTTAGCCAGTTTTATGGACGCGGCCTGGCGGATAGGTGGTATCAAACTATGGTGTATACATTAGCATTTCCGAATTAGTTTTCTTTAAAGGAAGGGCTGCTGGACAAAAGACATTGAAATTTATCAAATTATAGGTTTCCTGGACAACATAAATTAAACATAAGAAATATGTAATTTTATAAAGTAGATATATAAAGCATGCACGGAGCCCTCATCCCATACTTAGCCAATTTTTGCATCGCGGGTTCTCGGGGTGGGCGGCTGAAAATTGACAATCGGAGAGTTCCCCGATATACAAATTGACCATGGGACTTGCGGACTATTTGAATTTGAAGGTCGTCATGTCCAAAAGAATTAGCATTGTCGAAATATTTTACTTTACGTACGTCGTTTTACATACCCTAGTGGACAAAAAAACACAAAAAAAAAAAATAGTAAGCATTTTTTGGATCGCAGGTTCTCAGGGTGGCGGGCTCTAACTTCGACCACTATTGTTCTGTGTCCTACAAATAGCAAGGATAGTTCCGCGATATACAAATAGACAATTGGACTTGCAGACTATTTGAATTTCAAGGGCTCATGTGCAAAAAAATAGCATTCTCGAATTACTTTTCTTTATGTACGTTCTACATACGCTCGTCGACAAAAACAGAAAAAATAGTAGTAACGTATGTTACATAGGGCTCCATCCCCACTACATTCAGCGCTTCCCAATACACATTAAATATGCTTTCAAAAGTCAGAATCGACCAGGCAGGTTCGAAAAGATGGGATTTAATAACTGAAAAGCTCGAGGACATTTCCCATTAAAATAAATAGACAGGCTAATATTCAACCCTTCCTTGTTTTTTATTTTGAATAGGCATGGAAGTTGAAGACTCAAACGCAATGTAGTTCCACGGTTATTAGATACTCAATTCACATTCTCGCTATGGCTTCTGCCAATGAGTTGTCCATCATATATGACCTTCCTTCTAGGTTGTCAGATGTTTTTTCCCCTTTACTGAAATAATAAAAATGTCATTGAATTTGAAGAACATTGAGTACTAAAGTGCCTTACCTATGAAAGTTCCTTTTTGCTTGCATTTTGAATTTGTGATTTTTTTTTTCTTTTTTTTCTTTTTTTTGCTTCTACAGTTTTAGTTTTCTTAAAAGCTTCAGCATAGTTCATGAGCGTGTCGCCCACAGAGGGCTTGACGTCATGTCCCTCTTTAATATTGTGCATTTTGAAATGATGGGCTTTAATAACTGAAAATCTCGAGGACATTTCCCACTAAAATGAATAGACAGGCGAATATTATGGGATCTAGTAATTTCTTCTTATTCTTCTTCTTCTTCTTCTTCTTCTTCTTCTTCTTCTTTTTGTTTTTTCTCCTGCAGTTTTAGTTTTCTTAAAATCTTTAGCATAGTTCACAAACATGTCGCCCATAGAGGCCTTCACGTCATGTCCCTCTTTAATATTGTGCATTTCAAAATGATGGGCTTTAATAACTGGAAATCTCGAGGACATATGCCATTAAAATGAATAGATAGTCGAATATTATGGGATCTGGTAATTTCTTTTTGCCTGCATTTTGAATTTGCGAAAATACTTTTTATTTTTATTTTTTTTCTTGTGCACTTTTAGTTTTCTTAAAATATTTAGCATAGTTCACGAACATGTGACCCACAGAGGCCTTGATGTCATGTCCCTCTTCAATATTGTGCATATCTTAGAAGTCAGATTTGAGAATCTGCTCGGATATGGGAATTTTAATACGTGCTACTAGTCACTATTCAACGTACATATTCAAAAAGATTGGCATTAATAACTGAAAATATCGAGAACATCTGTCATTAAAACCAATCAACACAAAATGCATGGAAGACCATCCAAACTTGCTTTTAAATACTTATTTCCATTTCTCTCTATCATCAAAGAGTTGCGATTTAGGGTGCCTTCGTTCTAATGTTCCTGGTCATGGACATGTAAGACAACTTAGAGATGAAATTGAGGGGAAGATGAAAGAAGAGAGACTGGTTTTATGTGACATGAGCTTTGAGTTAAAAAATAACTTTGTTATACAAGAGAAACTCAAAGAGGAAGAAAAAAAAAAGAACAAGTATATTTTGGTTGGTGTTCTCCCTGTGTTCGATGGTTTGGTTGGTTGAAAAGGTTGCCTCGGGATTTGTTTGTTGAACTTCTTTGTTTTCTTGCTGGGAATTGTAATGGATTTTTAGGTCACCTACAAGATAGTTATTCATTTAAGTATATAGCTTCTTCCAACAACACAGATTTGGCCATTGTATCGAATTGTAGAGATCGCACAAGTATTTGTCTTCCTCGGAGGCTGGTAATAGAATCAGTATGGGTGGATAAAATGACATAGTATCACTACAAGAGTTTCTATCTCATATTTTGATGACCTACATGTGGCTCTGGTAGCCGACTTGACAAAAAGACATGTTCTTTGTCAAAGTTTGTTCGGTTTCCTCTGGATGTAGTTGCAGAGTCCACATATTTGGCATCACCTCCGAACATTCCAGACCTTTATGTGGGCCACCATACCTCCCCCACTATGAGGAAAGATATATTTTGATGCCATCTGCAACATTTTATACACTTTCCAGACGTGTGCTGGTGCATTCTGCAGCATTTGATGCACTTGCCACACCTCAGCTACCCGAAGAATTTATGTACCTCAACAGATTTTTATTTTGCATTTGGGTTGGACGTTTCTTCCAATTTACTGTAATAAAACAAAGAATTTCCACATACAAATCCTCAAGCAGGCTTCTCAACCAAACAGACGATCGAATACAGGGAGAATACTAGTCACTATATACTTGAATTTTTTTCCCCTGCCTTAACTGTTGTGATATAAAACGACTTCGTTCACTTTGAAATCGGCCTGAATCGCATTTCTAAGTTGTCTCGGATGTGAACGCTCAGGAACATTGCAAAGAAAACACCTTAAACCCCAACTTTTCGATGGCAGAAGGAAATTAATACTTGACAAAGACTGGAATGTTGAATAAGCAGCCATTGCAAGCAGGCCATATTTGGAAGAAACAAGGTATTCAAAAAACTGGGATAGATGTACTTCGGAGCACCGATTAAGTACAAAACCCAAAATTGATATTCAACTCGTTTTTTACGAATAAAGAGTTTGAACGTCAAGAAAAGTGTGAAGAAGCTTCACCAATGTACATATTTTTAATTGGCCGACGGCAGGCGAAATCGCAATCGTTGTCGCAAATAGCCTCAGCTGTATTTTGTAACATGTCTTATTTGAAAATAGAATAATATTGGTTTATTTGTTAATAGTATTTTCCAATTTCTGGTATTTGTTTTAATTGTATTTTGTACCTTCTTCCCCTTTGTCGTTAAACATGAAGGACAAGATTTTGTTTCTGTTGCTCACTACTTCAATCTAAATAAAACCTGGTCTGTTCTTTCTTTACATTTTACATTTAAAAATACTTTTTCATAGGCCATGCTTATCTTGCGTCGGCTTTGTATTTAAAGAAAGAAATTGGAGGACCTGTTCTGCTCCCATTCTTTGGGTTCCGTAAATAGAATGAATTCATGAGTTACAACAAGGCAGTTGAAATGTTGACGCAATTTTCCTGTGAAGTATGTTGGATATATTGCAGCTTGTTCTATTTGATAATATCTGTGCATATATACTAATATCAATACTGTTGGAAAAAATACCAAAAACTTCCTCTTCGACAAAGCTTAGGCAGTTATGTTTGGGTTTGCGGTATTAAACAAATATGTCCATTGTTCTGTCATATACATCTTGCAGCCTAGGAACTTTTGTAGTTTGCAATTTATGCTTTAATTACTTAAAGTCACAGCAAATTTTGACTGCCTTTAATTTAATTTAGATATTGATGTTTATGGAGAGCCATCGTTTGCTGATGTCATTGCAACGAATACAAGATGAATAGATGATAAGGAATTTATCTCGTTGAGACCACAATGCAAATTCATGTTTCTTGCTGCGCTATGTACATCTTGCAATCAAAATTTTCCTGGTTTCAACGAAATTTGCAAGCTGAAGAGCATCTTGCAAATTGGGAGATCATTTGCATTTGAACAGAAACAATCCATTAATATATATTAGTATGAATACTATTCAGATAAATATGAAAAATTTCTCCATTGATAAATACTAGTATGAATACTATTGAAATAGATATCAAAACTTCATCTTGGCCAATATTTAGCCAGTTATCTGGACACCAGGCCCCGGGTTCGCGGTATCCAACACCTATGTCCCATGTTTTGTCATATACATGTTGTAGGCAAAGAACTTCAGTGATGTGCACTTAATTCTTTTACTAGTGAGAAGCCAGCAGAGGTTCGAAAACATTGCCATTAATAAACGGAAAAAAAAAAGGTTTTCCCGACTCTCAGATACTTATCTCTTTTCCCATTTTTCTTTTCCCGTCCAATTATGTCTTTCTGGTTTTATACTTATTTGTCTTTCTATGTACGGCGGGATGACATGTCTTCATCTCCATCTATATCCTCGCAAGACTGATCCGACCGACCATTGTTCCATTCCATACTTAGCCAATTTTATGCCCATCACTGTGGGACCGACGCTTGTGAGCCCAGCTGCTTATCGTTCTGCTATATAAATCTTGCACTGAAAACATTTGTGATCTACAATTCTACTATGGGTTCCTCATTTACATTAACTTTGTTCAAAGCATCTGTTGTTGATTTGCATTCCTAGCAACTTCGTGTCCTTCCTGACATACATCAACAATGGTCTTACCAGTGACAAGCAGACACAATGATATGAAAGATACTTCCATGATCTGCAATTCATGCCTTAACATCTCCATCTATATCCTCACACGATGGATCCGACTGACCGTTGTTCCTTTTCATACTTAGCCAATTTTATGCCCACCGCTGCGGGGATGGCGCTTGCGAAATGATCTGCTTATCGTTCCGCTATATACATCTTACACTCAAAACATCTGTGATCTACAATTCCACCGCGGGTTCCTTGTATACATTAAGTTCATTCAAAGTATCTATTGTTGCTTTCCATCCCCAGCAACTTCGCATCCTTCCTGATATACATCAGCAATGCTCTTATTAGTGGCAAGTGGACACAGTGGTACGAAAGATACTTCTGTGATCTGCACTTTATGCGTTAACTGGTGAGAACTCAGCAGGGATTCGCAATCATTTGCATTAATAAGAAAACACTAGATGTTCTTCTGTGAGATACTTGGTTCTTTTTCCCTTCTCTTCTTCCCGTGTATTATCTAGAATTCCACTGCGAACTTCTTTGTCCTTTTTCCCTTATTTTCTTCCTGTGTATTATAGGACTATAAAATATGGACATGATATTTTATAGAACATGTACAAATTCTACATTCCATACCTAGCGACATTTTGGATCGCGGGTTCCCGGCCGGGCGGGCGGGCTCAAAATTGGGCCTCCATTGTTCTGTTCCCTACAAATAGCACCCTGAATTCCGCGATATACAAATTGACAAGAACACCTGCGGACTGGCTAACTCAACATTGCACTTCTATTGTTACGTGTCCTCCAAATAGTGCTCCCAGTTCCGTGATATAGAAATTGACACATGTAGTGAATGACTAGCGGGGTGGAGATTGCCATTGTTTACGGATGCTAATCCCTATGAAGTATCTAACAGTATCTAAAAAATTATTTTAGTTTTTATTTTTTCCCTATATAACAGGTTCTAAAAAATTATTTTGAATACTAAAATAGCTCTTAGTAGTGACAATTGGACACAAAGGTACGAATCAGTTGGGATTGCAGTCTCCGCAATATACAAATTGACTACCGGATTCTTACATCGCCCGCTCTTCCATGTTACAGATTATGCATTCCAATGTTCGGAGTGATACAATTAGAAGGTTTGGGCCTCGCCTCCTTTGCAGACACTTTCTCAGCCTGTTTTGGATCCTCCTGTTTCCCGGTTCATGAAATATGCATCTCCAGCGTTGGCGGGTTGACATATGTTTATCTCCATCTATATAATCAGACAACGAATCTGACCGATTGTTGTTGCTTTCGATGCTTACGGTATGTTTCTTCGTTATATACATCTTCCACTCTAAATTTCCGTGATCTATAATTCCACTGCTAACTACTCCATTCTTTTTCCTTTTTTTTTCTTCCCATGTATTATGGGACTATAAAGTATGGACATGATATCTTATAGAGCATGTACTAATTCCCATGATATTTTATAGAGCATGTACAAATTCTGCATTCAATATCTAGTGACATTTTGGATCACGGGTTCTCAGGCGGGCAGGCTCAAACTTGGACCTCCATTGTTCTATGGCCTACAAATAGCACCCATATTTCTGCAATATACAAATTGACAAGCGAACTTGTGGAGTGGTTGACTCAACATTGCACTTCCATTGTTTTGTGTTCTCCAAACAACGCTCGCAGTTCCGTGATATACAAATTGACACTCGAAATGGAGGACTGACAGGGTGGAGATTGTCATTGTTTACAGATGTTAGTCCCTATGAACTATCTAACAGTTTCTAAAAAAATATTTTGAATACTAAATCATCTCTTAGTACTGACAACTGGACACAGAGGTACGAAACAGTTTGATTGCACTCTCTGCAATATACAAATTGACTACCAGATTATGACATCGTTTGCTCTTCCGTGTTACAGATTATGCATTCAAATGTTTGGAGCGATACAATTAGAAGGTCGGGGCCTCACCTCCTTTGCAGACACCTTCTCACCCTATTTTGGATTCTCCTGTTTTTGGGTTCACAAAATCTACAATTCCAGCGTGGTCACTCTACCACTGCTCACAAACGTTTCAAAGTATCTCTCGATGCCTTCCATCCCCACTAACTTCCTGTGCTTATGGCTATCCTACCATATCATCTTCATTGTTATGCGTATTTCACTCAAAAATTTCTGAGACATACAATTTGACCCTCGCCCCCTCACCCTCAATGCTTGTACGTTGCAACCCTATTTTGTAGTTGTCTTTTTTCCCCTACCCACGACCTCCGTACTTTCTTACTATGCGATTAGAAACGTTTCATGCTAATAGTTGAATATGCAGGAACCGTCAACATTGTCATTAATGGCCGAAAACCTCGAGGAGATCTCCCATTATTACGCATTAAACCAATATGTGCGGAGAGTTATTTTTTCCCTTCTGATTGTTCATCTCCAACATGCATCCTCGTGTTGGGCCGCTCAAGAAATCTACAATGCTTAATCGCTCATTGCAATATCCAATGTGTTGGAATTTCTATGTATGCAATTAGTATTTTTTAATAACAACACATCATGCAACAGTCATCCAAATTGTCATTAATCAACGAAAGTCTTGAGGACATCTCCCATTCACATGCTTTCGACCAAAATTTGCGCAGGGTTATATTATCCCTTCCAACTTTTCATTTCATTCATCGGCTAGAACAAATAAAAGTTCTTGTAGACTTATGGCACCAGGTCGACAACAATTTTGTGGAGATACAGTAAATATTTTCGCACAAGAGGACTAGAGTTTTCAGTGGTCTAGGGCATACTTTTACTATTCATCCCGTTCTGCCCAAAATGAAGTGATTTGGACCTCTGGAATCGTTCATGCAGGTTGCGTTCCTGAGGTGTTTGACTCTAAGGAGGTGGTCTCTTGGTGCACTCAAAAATATATTCCAGGCCAAAGAATTATTCCACTGCGCAACCATTCTCCTATTTCTTTGTCGCCTCGGCTCTTCCGCGAGATGTTAAAATTGTCGAACCCAACATTGACTTTCAGAGGACAAGACTGCAAAGAGTTTCTAGAAAAACATCATAACGGGTTGGACATATTAGCGAACTTCCTTGAAGACCTAACAACAGTTCCTAAAGATATCACAAGGCTGCAGGTAAGTTCCTTTAGAAATCCGTTCCGGGAAATTGCTTGTCTGGTTACAAAAATAACGGGACAGGCATCCACAGCAAGCATTTCCCATATAATTATTTATATTTTGTATTTCACAGTCAAGAAACAATACATTTTTTATTGGGGGAAGCTAATTTCGATTGAGCTCTTCTCCCAGTTGTCACGATTCAAAGAATCGAATAAATTTTATATGTCATCCTACTTGATTTTCGCAATTGTGTATTGTTGTCTGTTTCCAAAACTTTCTCTTTCCAATAAAATAAACTGTGGATTCGACCCAGTAACATTTTGGCATGAGGCCCTGTGGAGACACAAGGTCTCCCATTGTTTTTATGAAGTTTTTAATGACTTTGTCTCAGTTTTCAAAGATTTAATATTAGGCAAGGATGCTCCGCGGATGTCTGGCCAGGAAACCAAGTTTTTGAACAGGAAGGGCACACTTGAGCAAGAGGAAAATTACAGTGTCCTCATGGTCTTTATCTCTAAGGAAAATCCTACCTTCCTTCCATTCCACATCACGGACAAGATGTTTTTTACAGAAATAGCAAGGCAATACAACCACTGGTTGCATTTTTTCCATGACAAGAAAAAACAATAGTTCATTCCTCTGCCCTGGAAAGTCGGAGACTTCGTGTGCAGAAACATCAACACGATTGACGAGTTTGCCACCCATTTCAAGAAATTGAACCTAACGTACGCTGAAAGGCTAAAAGGGTTCAACCCTAATGGAATTTTTCAAGAACATTTACTGGGTGTTGGCCTTAACACCTCTTTTATCCATACATACCTGACCCAAGATAGGGACAGTGTCGACAACAATTATGCTTATGTCGATTGCAACGCAAAGAGATTGCAAAGCGCCACTGAATTGTACAGACAACATGCAAAAGTATCCGGTGAGAAGAGTACCCAATCCCCCGCCAACACTCCCAAGAGCACGACATCACGGAGGATCGCTTCAACGGTCCACCCTAGTAAGAAAGCAACCCAGAAATATTCGAATGGAGGAGGATATAAAAACCCTCCTCGCATAAATATTGATAGTTCTCACAAAATTCCACTGGTATAGAAGAGAAAAAACAATGCAGGGCAAGTGGAGGAACCCCAAATTGAAAGTGGAAAACTGCAATTTGAAATTGAAGCTGAGAACATGCAGAAAATTGGGTCGTCCACGGTGGAAATATCGGACACCGACTTTTTTGACATGGATGAATCCTTCATAATCCAGAGCGTTATTTTTGACAGCCAATCTAAAAGTCTAGTCATTGAAAAGAGAGATGTAACAAACAGGAAAGGCAAATCTTGCGCAGAGATTAAATTTAGCGAAATGTCGTCGTCCCAAATCTACCAATTTCACCAGGGAACCGGTGACATTCTTCGTGATTCCATTGGAGGAATTGAGACAGAAAATGCCAATATGAAACAATGCCTCAACGAATTTGATCAGGCTTTCCTTGCAACTCCAGAATTTTCCAGTCCTTTGGCAAAAATCGTGCCTGCTACCACTACAGCAAAGATGAAAGTATCCTCTACCCTCCTTGCGTGCTCTAGAGACCTTGTAGAGAATAACATCAACAAAAAAATGCAGGTAGTTACTGAAGCCTGGGAAACATCACAAAATTTAGTTTCCTTCAGAAAGAAGGCCAATGATTTGCTGGAACAATTGGAGACGAATTTTAAAAATGAACAGATTTTTTGTGATCAAGTACTGGCCCCTTTTGCTAAATATGTCGACAACACATCGGAACTGAAAAGAATACAGGAGAAACTCCCCTCGCCAAAGCGCACCAAAAAAGTAAAAGCATGCTGGCAAAAGAAAGTTGACAACCTGCAGCTCATTGTCAAGTCATGTAAACAAGTCATATCGGAAAAGGAAGATTTAATCGCAAGCCTACTCCAGCTGGACTTAGCTGAAAATACCAACGAGGTTCAAGATCCTAACTTAATTCTCAAATCCTTGTCAGTCACCAAAGAAGCCTTCAAGGAACAAGTTGATATTTTAAAGGGGTTGTCTTTCAAAAAGTTTTACAGCATACTTGAACATCGTCTAGATGAGCACGAGCGATGGGTACTGGAGTATGCCTCACACAATGAAGAAATTGAACAGACCCTGCATAGTATTTCAATGGATCTAAGGAAATTAGAAAATGACCTTTACGACATATAAATCCGGGATGAACCCAACACATCCCCCATGAAAAGCTACATCGAAGAATGGTTCCAAAAGAGAATAGACGACCTCGTCCAGGAAGGGAAACAACCCGTCAACATGACTACAGTGCCCATAACGATAGCAACAAAAACGCATCGGCTTCATAGTAAGTTTATACTGCCATCTTGTTTTGTTTATCAATCCAGTTTAAGTCTATGTTTTCAGATTCTCTTCTTTATCAATCCACTTATGTCCTCTTTCAATAGAAAACTATAACCAAACACTCTTAACTTCCAATTTTTTTTTCAGGTCTTCCTCTCTACCGTCGCGCACTTCTTTCAACATTCCTAATTCTTGTACTTATTTCTTTTTATGGTCTGTAGGAGCCCCAATCCCAGACTATATGACAAATGCATTTAAATTTCCAGAAACATGTAACAGACATTATTAATTTTTGATAAATTCCAAAAAAAAATGATTCGACAATGCCCTTATTGTATACTAAATTTTGGGTTTCTAGGAACCTTTCTTGTTTGTTCCAAATAAAACTAATTCGTATATGCTACATTTATTGTCTCCTATTGTATGCTAATTTTTTGGTCTTCAATGACGTTGATGTTTTAAATGTTGATGTAATTTCCAGAGATATGTAACAAACATTATTTATTTTATAATAATTTTGTATAGTTCGCAATGCCACTTCTCAATTTTTATATCGCAGAACTCTCGATGTTGTTTTTAGGGCACGAAACAACAGAGACCCGTTTTTGAAACCACCAGCCCGAGAACCCGCGGTCCAAAAACTGACGAAGTATGGAATGACCGCTCCCTGCATGCTCTATAAAATGTGTACAAAGAAAACTAATTCGGCAATGCTATATCTCTTTTGTCCAAGAAAAGCCTTAGTTTTAAAGCAAGCTAGTTCGAGAAAACATTATTACTATTCTATTGTATAACAGACATTAATTTTTTGTAAATTTCTATAGTCTGCAACTCGACCTATCATTTTGTATATCGCGGAACTTTCGGTGCTATTTGGAGGCCACGAAACATCGGAGACTCAATTTTGAACCCGTCAATTTCCAGAAATGTGTAACAGATATTATTATTTTTTGATAAATTACAAAGAAAATTGATTCGACAATGCCCTTATTGTATACTAAATTTTGGGTTTCCAGGAACCTTTCTTGTTTGTTCCAAATAAAACTAATTCGGATATGCTACATTTTTTGTCTCCTATTGTATGCTAATTTTTGGGTCTTCAACAACGTTGATGTTTTAAATGTTGATGTAATTTCCAGAGATATGTAACAGACAGACAACTCTACTTATCAATTTCTATATCGCAGAACTCTCGATGTTGCTTGTAGGGCACGGAACAACAGAGAGCCATTTTTGAAAGCACCAGCCCGAGAACCCGCGATCCAAAAACTAGCAAAGTATGGAATGACCGCTCCCTGCATGCTCTATAAAACGTGTGCAAAGAAAACTAATTCGACAATGCTATATCTTTTTGTCCAAGAAAATCCTTAGTTTTAAAGCAAACTAAACTCCGCCTATCATTTTGTATATCGCGAAACTGTCGGTGCTATTTGTAGGCCACGGAACATCAGAGGCCCATTTTTGAACCCGCCAGCCCGAGAACCCGCGATCCAAAAACTGGATAAGTATGCAATGAGGGCTCCCTGCATCCTCTATAAAATCTCTTCCCCATACTTTATAAAAGTAGAAATTTCGTATGTATAGAACTAAATATCTACTTTATACAAGTACATATTTCGTATGTATAATTTTTTTATTTGTGATGAATTTCTATAGTCCGCAACTCCACTCCTCAATTTGTGTATCACAGAGAACATCAGAGGCCCAATTTCTGTATCGCAGAACTGTCAGTGTTTTTTTTATATCGTAAGCCCAACAACCCACGATCCATTAGAAAAGTACATATTTCCTATGTATAAAAGTATTTCAATGTATTTCAACTTTCTAGCCACGTGTCTATACTATGTCGCATTTAATCCCATCCCAACCTGACAGGGACTCCGTTGCTATGCAGCCTTGTTATTAATTATTCTCATTAAAAAAACCTTAAAACCTTAATAAATTATTATTAAAAAAATTGTGTTACCCTTGTTTTAGAAATTTACTTAATCATTTAATGTTGTTTTACCTTATGTAGAAGGGGACATTACACTCCTCTACATAGCTATGACAACTATGTTAGATTATCCCAACAACATGATATTTCTCATAGTTGAAATCTTGCAACTCGCTCTTTGTAAAGCATAAAGAATATATGACTTTCATATTCCAAAAAAAATAATAATAATGAAAATTATTCTACAAAGATGTGATGTCAAGGTCATATGTGACATATTTAGCTTCTTTAATTTTGGAAATTGGAATTTCAAATTATCACTTTCATTAAGTTATTTTGTCAAAAGTCAACCTTGGAGAAATTGGATGTGTAGTGGATATCTTTTTTAATTTTCATTTGTACTCAAATTAATTTTATAAAACCTAGACAATGGAA
This sequence comes from Picea sitchensis, assembly GCA_010110895.2. Classification (NCBI taxonomy): domain Eukaryota; kingdom Viridiplantae; phylum Streptophyta; class Pinopsida; order Pinales; family Pinaceae; genus Picea; species Picea sitchensis. The sequence goes on from SNQJ01S0160023.1 coordinate 28,026, forward strand.
GTAATTATTTTTTGGGTATGTGATGACTTTGGCGTTTCCATATGAGTTAGAATATTGCATACCATGAGTTTCAAGTGGGTTGTCTTCGTACTTTGTGCATTCCTAGAGGGAGGGGTGGCTTCCTTTTCTAATCACCGGATTGTCTTCGTACTATGCATTCCCACTAAGGAGAAAATGATGGTTCTTCTTTCAGAGAAACGTTTCAAATGAAGGAAAGACATGACCTTTATTTGTTTAAAAAGAAAAAGGTAAGAAGGTTCTTTAATATAAAGAATAAGAAGCCATTTTCAATGTTAAAGTTGTTTTGAAAATATGATTCGTATTGCTTTGGTGGTTCAATTTAAAATTTAAATATTATTTTATTGAATTTTGTGAAGTTAATGGTTTTTTAACAAGAATAGAAAATTTATATTCATTTCAAAAGGGTTGTAGTGAAGTTAGTAGCATTTACATCAAAATTCAAGGATAGTACTAAGAATATATTAAATTATAAACTAACAATGTTGTACTTTAAAATCTTCTGTAGACAAGAGTTCTAGGTGATTTCATTAACAACTTGCTTTACAAATTGACACAAAAAACTTACAACTCGAAAGAACATTCAAATGTTATGAGGTAGACACTTCCTTGAGCTTCATGCCCGTATCTTGACTGATGGGGGGCTTGGTTCCTTGATTTCCATGGGATCTCTATTCTAGTAGATTGTTTCATCCTCCATTAAACTTGCTTGTTGTGAATTCCCAAAGACAAGAATCTTGGAGGTGAGAGAGAAGGATTTCATACTCGAAGAGACAACTTGTAAGATAACCTTCCATATGACCAAAGAACTGGAGGACTTAGTAGCCTAGTTGTTTCCCCTAGGATATAGTCTCACCAAAAAGGGGACTAAGGTGGCCAAAATATGTTATGGAGGATACTAAAGTCAAATTATTAAAGTAACATTGGCTAATAAGGAAATATAAGTTAATTGTATAAGTGGAGAAAAAGACTTTGGAAAGCCAACTAACAATTTAAGTGAGAATTAGAATGTTGGAGTATAAAAGAGGATGAGGGCGCCTCACTTCCTCATTCTTGATCATTTTTCTTATGCAACTTTGAGCTCTGGAAGCTTGAGTGTTTTGAGGGTTTTGATTAGACAAACCCTATAGATCAACACGAAGGTGAAAGATCCCTCCTTTCCTGGTCCAAGCTTGGCCAAGGTGGTTAAATATTCCACCCTCACCATTCTATACAGTTCAGATCTACTTCAGCTAGCACAATGAAGAAGGGCACATCATTGAGGGTTTTCTCTACAAAGAGGGTGCACTACTCAGATTTAGTGGGTTCGATTTGGGCTACACAGTTGGGATCTTGGGAAGATCTGACCCTACATGCATTCTCCATAGCTTGGGAGACTTTTCTTGGTATTTTCGGGAGTTGTCCTCCTCTCTTATTATTTAATTTGGAGTTGGGAGAAATTTCTTGAGGGCACATTTGTAGCTAGAGATCTCTTACTAGTGGATAGATCTGACACTTTTAGCAAGGGAAATTCACCTTATGAGTCATCCATACCCTTTTCTATAGGATATCATCATTGTTTCGGTGTTTGGAGTCCAAATTTGAGCAGGTCGAATCTCATTGGGTCACTTCATCCAATTTAGGGCGCACCTCAGCCAGGAAACACAATAGTTTGGAAAAGGAAAATAAATTGATCTTATAGATCTTTTGCATGTAGCTAGTGGAGGATTTGGGAAGTCACTATCTCTCTTTTCTGATATATCTTGGGAGTGCTACCAGCCACATCTTCTATTCTCTTATGTATATTTCCATATCTGCTCACTCTTGTATTGAGGTCAGTTATATATATTAAATAAATACATATCTGAGTATTGTGGCTATTCTTGTTGTTGTTTCTATGTGTTTCATTGTTGTTTAAGCTCATGTCTATCATTGCAAATTATTTGTGCTATCAAACTTAATAACAAACCCCAACACAAGCTCAATAAGACTATAGATGTGAACTGTTTGAC
>SNQJ01S0160023.1:30044-44433 GCA_010110895.2 Picea sitchensis
TGTTGTTGTTTCTATGTGTTTCATTGTTGTTTAAGCTCATGTCTATCATTGCAAATTATTTGTGCTATCAAACTTAATAACAAACCCCAACACAAGCTCAATAAGACTATAGATGTGAACTGTTTGACAAAACCCTTCCACCAGAAAAGAATTAAAAGTGAAAAATTCTACATAGATCCACTTGGGAATCTTACACAATTAGAGAACGAAGCATGTTGCATTCGGCTTCTAGATAATCAATCAATTTCTTCTATAGCAGAATGAGAGTCATGATGTTTTCACTTTGCATAACACTAGCATGTTTTATCTCTATGATTTTAGAAGAGATTAGCATGAGAGATCTATTGTTGGCCTGGGTAATTCCTCGTGCCCATGAAGGGTTTTGTCGACCTTTTTTTTCTCAAAATTGTCCATAACTATAATCGAAATATCTTTCACAGTGAAACTAAAATGAAAATTTCTAGACCAAACAAACCTCTTACAACAATCTTTGTTTCCAATCCTTTAACAAGTCAAAAGGAGAAACATATCCCTATCACGACTATTCCTTTCTAAATATTGAAAAATATAAAAAGTAACAAGCACTATAAGCATGAACCGAGGAATGAGGGCTTGCCTAATTGAAGTAAGAGAAATTTCCTACATTGAGGATCTAGTATGACTCAAAGCCACCTCCCATGGATGCATGTGTTATGTCTCTCCAAGAAAATCATTGTTCCTACACCAAAATACCACAAAGGCCACTAAAACATGACCAAGCTCGCTACCAATTCCACCCTTCCTCAAAACACAAGCTGAATTGAAAGGAGAGAAAAAACAGTGGTACCTCATGTTCTAAATTGTCCCATATATCAAAGGGAAATGCACTACACTGCATTTAATCAACTCAAGCAAGCCTAGGTGAACCAAATGTGGGAGTTGCAGAGGCCACATACCCTCCATCCCAAACTTGCCTCCAATTGTTAGTGTGTAATGAATGCCTATTTAGTATTGATTTGGGTGTCGTTCAATTAATTAAGGAATTGGGGTAAAGCTTCAATCCCCGTTTTTTATTAAGGAACCAGGATCAAGGGATGAGACCATCTTTGCCCAATGATTTGCTTAACCATTCAACTCTATTTTAGTGCGATCAAATAATACTTTGTCGAAATATGGGATGATTATTTTGATTCTACATATGAGTGTTCCCAATTTGTTCCCTCGCAAATTAGATTGATCAATCATTGCTTTAATAACTAACATGGAAACTTCGAGCACTATCAGGGTTCTAATACCTTCTTCCTTGGCAACGACGAGGCCCTGCTACAACAAATAGGCCTCTACGAGATTGTTTGAGATGTTTCCAAGCCCCAAGATGCAATAGAAAACCTTTCCCCCTCCAATATCATGGATACTACCCCTCGCCCCTACCACCCCTATGAATTCAATTGTTAATCAATAATGAACACAATCATGATTGGTTTCTATCCATGATTGTGGGTTGACTCATCATTGTTATTAAAAAAAACACTTTGCCTAAATAACTCATGGGTGGTTTGTAAGGGGACAAACTTTCATTCTTGCCAGATGCCTTTGGGTCTTGGGTTGTTCACCTATTTTCACGTGCCCGAGAAAGATGAGCTTTTATCCAATCAGAAGAAGTTTTAGCTCTTACTGCGAGACCTAAAAACGGTTTTAGCCTAGATAATATCTATAAGAAAGATAGTGTGTCATATAATCATCACTAAGATTACCTATAATGGGGTCATGTGCTTTTTGTACAAGATCTTTAATAAATTTTTAAATATTAATTATTTTTATAAAAACTATAATAAAAAAAATAAACAAATTTTAAATTAAATAATTTTTGTGTAATACTAATAATAATAATATATTTTTAAGGTCACGGCCAAGCCACATCAAATTGGTGTATGAGACCCCCTTGTTTGTGGGACAANTTTTTGTGTAATAATAATAATAATCTATTTTTAAGGTCACGGCCAAGCCACATCAAATTGGTGTATGAGACCCCCTTGTTTGTGGGAAAAGGGACCCTCCTTTGCCCAACAATTTAACTGGTAAAGTCTACGAAAATATATATATATATATTAATAAGGTGGAGCATTAATAGAGAAAATATATTCATCAAAAAAATTTATAACATGCCCTAACACTGCTTACTGTATTGGTATCAAAAACATTGACAGAATGCCCTAGCGCTACATATCGTAGCCAGATTAATGGAGCCAATCCCCCATGGATTTAGCCCTACAAAAGTGTAAAGAGAGACCATTGAAGTTTCTACGCGCGAAAGTGAGAATGCAAGAGTTAGAATTCAAGGTCCGCCAAATCAAGGATTTTTAGGAGGATGATGATTTTGAGTCTCAAATTGGAGGTTTCATTCCGGATCTGGGGTGTACTTGAACCAAAAATTCAAAGTTCTGTCATGCCCTATAATTTTACTGGCACACCAAAACTATGGTGGCCATTGGTATCTTGCCTAAGGAACATGATTTTTTTCAACTGAAAATTCGGCAGGAAACTTTGGAGATTCAAAATGCCTACTTGATCGATGTGGTCACTTGGCTCGCCAAAAGACAAGGAGGTACATTTGTTCCTCCTACGCAAAATTATGCAGATCCTGAGACCTCGGATGACATTGCACATCGAGGAGTTGAGGCTCCCACTAGCACCCAAGTTTTGCATGATGAGTGACATTTGTCACCTTGTTTTTCAGTCTTATTGTTATCTAGGTTTTTTTAGATGTGGAAAATTGTAGGGATAAGCATGAACTATTTAGGAATTTTAATTTCAGACTTATGATTTAACTATACTTCATGATAATGCTTGGTTTCCCCTCAGGGGCAAGAAATATTTTTTGGGGTTTTTTTTTGCGACTTTGAGCCCAGGAAATTGTCATGGTCCCTTTGGGCATAATTCAGTTTGACTTTCTCTATTAGTTTCTTTATAAATTATGTCCATAGTTAAAATAAAATCTTTCTTTCTTAAAAATATATATATATATTATTTTGTAAAAAAAAAAATTGTATAAATGTAAAATATATGTATATATTTAAAATGTTATAATTATAATAATAATAAAATAATTTTATTGTGCATTGCTTCTCTGCCTCCAGGCTCTTAAAAGACATCTCATTCTTGGATCTTGTTCGGATTTGACTAACAAATCAAGGAAAAATTTCCCTTTTTGACATCTTAAAATGGCATAGTAATGGATCTTGGAAGGGGTGGAACTTAGTAGAAGTCCCTCCTAATCTTTCTTAAGATTCTCATTCATTTCTCTTGCTTATCAATGGGTCAGCTCCTGTTCATCTTCAACAATAGGACGCCAAGGGTTGAGGCTTTTCTAGTTATTCAGTAAAGGAAGGATATAAGATCCTACTCAAGCAAACATAGCTGCTAGTAATATCCAACATATGGAATGAGATATGGAATATAGATGGGCTCCCAAAGGTTAATATTTTTGGATGGAAATTAGCACACAATAATTTTCTCACAGGAGAAAATTTTCTCAAAAGAGGTATTCTATGACCATTTAGATGTGCACTATGTAGACAAGACCTTGAATCTTCATCGCATCTCTTTCTGGATTGTATTTTCTCCAAATAAGTATGGCATCCGGTATACTCATATTTAACGCATAATATTGCACGACATTGAACATATAGAGCTATCATTGGGAAATGGAGTAAATTCTATAAGGGGTCCTTTTCAAACAAACCGGCCTTTCATCATGTCTGGAAGGCATACATTAAATTTGTATGTTGGAAAATATGGTTGGCAAGTAACAAAGCCATTTTTTAAAATAAAATGACCCCCCCCCCGTTTGTAGTTTCTCATGCGATGGGATAATTGGGGGAATATCTCACATGACGAAAAATAAAAGTTCAGAAAATTGAGCAACTAGAAAAAGCAGAAGAGCTCTGAATGTCTAAAATGAATGTCAAAATTTTCCTTTTCTCCAAAAGAACCCAAAGATCATTCTGGCAGCTTCGGATTTCACCTGAGGAATACAATCTCTGGCTTTCTTCTCAATCGAGAGCCATCCTCTATTTTGACGAGGCTTCAAAATGCAACCCAGGGGAGGTAGGTGTGGGAGGGGTGTTGTATGGCCCTAAAGGAAATAAAATTCTAGACTTTTCCGGGAACTTGGGAAAGACTTCAAACAATATGGTTGAATCCTATGCGGTTTATCAAGGGATCTTGTTAACACAGGAACAATAGTTGAACCATATAACAATAGTGGGAGATTAAAAAAACATCATATGTTATTTTGTTCTAGGAACCAATCCTAAAGATGCCAAACTTAAGAGAATTATCAACCGATCGAAGCTAAACTTGACTACCATTTGAGCTCAATTCTTTCATATTCTAAGAGAAAATAATCGAGATGCATACATGATGGCTAATCTAGAAATTGGCATGGCCCTTGGATCCTTGAGTGTCTAAGGGAGGGTCTCATTCGTAGCTCCTCCCTAATGGAAAAAAACCTCACTGAAAATTTGGGCTAGTCGAGCCCACGAAGTACAAAGGGAGACACGTGGATATACCATGTAGAGAGGGGATAGTTATATCCAGGGAAGGAGCAACAGTACCACCACCTTCTCCTATCTCATGGGGATGTGCAGGTCATGCTTGGAAATGGTCTTGTCCTCGGAATAAAGCAGACAGTTTCCCTGCTTCTTATGTTCTTATCCCCATGGGACTTTACTGCAGGTTGTACTTAGCATCTCCATCCCTGCTCAAGTGATAATGGATTTGATGATGGGAGAAAAGGTTGCAATCATGAAAGGAAGTGAGGTAAATCAGACAGTAAAGGCCATGATAGCTCCGTTAAGACCTCTAGTGCATGGGAATATCTTCAAAAGCTTGAATTCATGCATCCCCTCCTCTCGAGGGTCTATTAAGGATGAGAGAATGCCTCTGTAGGATATTATCAAGGAGCGAGAAGTAGAAGCTCTATCACTTGGTCAAAAATTCCAAGGTTCAACATGTATATGGAGAGTTACTGAAATCCTTTGGTGGAGTGAAGATTCGAGCGCCTGATGGTTAGGCAAAGAACCTCATTTTCCTCTTTTGTTTTTTCAGTGGTTGGAGGAAGGCCCAAAGAGGAACAAATTAGTTGAAGTACATGGTATAATTACAAAGATAGTAATTTTTACTTTGTCAATTGGCCTGGCATCCAGAGTTCAACCTATCTCTGGAGAGTTCATAAGATTTGGTGGTGGCTTGCGGCGGTGGTTTTCCAGTGGCTTGGCGAAGGGGAGCCTATCCCTCTGTCATCAATTGACATATAGAAAAACAATTTGGTCGATTTTCTAGTCAGTTTTCTTGGTTTCCTTTTCATTTTGGTTGGGTTCCAATTAGAATATTTGTCTACGTCCAATTTTACTATTTGTTAAAAAAAAGTGTTCTTTGGAAAGTGTTTGCTTGCTCCTGCTTCCTGGAATCTAAGATTGGCCCTAGTAAGTTGGTTGGTTTCTATTCAGAGGCGAATTTTTCAATTATAGAATTTGACCCATACTCTCAATTTCTCACAATCGAAAATGGGAACGTGCCTTAGAAAGATCGGGAGCTAGAAGATGGGGAGTTGGTGGAGGACAATTTTACCTTTACCCATCGGCTCTCTCTCAAAGTGGACTCTCACAGTTCGACACTTTCCTTCTCTCTAGAAACTTTGGCCCAACATAGAGCGCTCATCGGACAAATCCAGGATGAAGTGGACTTTCTTCGTAGACAGAGAGAGTCTTTGCAAATTAAATTGGAAGCAAGGGCCTCATCCTCACACTCATATGTCTAGAATCAGGAAAAAGAACACAACCAACCTGAGAACAATGTGAAAATGATGTTGCTAGATTTGAATGTGGTTGTGGTGCCATCAGCAGACAAAGAAGTCCTCAAAACAAAAAATTAGTCTAGCCTTTCAGTAATTTTGCAAAGATATGTATTGTGTATGGAAAATGTTTATGATATTTGAATATTTTGGATTCAATAAAGCTTGATAAGCATTATAGGATTAGCATCTATATCAATGTAATAGACATTAATATGACGCTGGATTTTCTCTCTTACCAGCACTTCGTATTGTACTCAGTGACCTCGGTCGTGCCTTTTTATTAATAAAACTTTTACCACTTTGTGTTAAAAAAGCAATAAAATAATTTTAATATTATGGTTTAGTTATACATCAAATTGATGTATGAACCTTTTTGTTTTTTGGATAAAGAATCTTTTATGTACAATGATTTCATTACTTAGCTTATAAGAGGTGTACATGCTTTAATTCCCTTCATATTTAAATTTATGACTTCCAAAGAAAAACACGTGTTTTTAACTATTACCTACTTAAAATCAAGATTTTAAATTTATGACTTCCAAAGAAAAACACGTGTTTTTAACTATTACCTACTTAAAATCAAGATTTAATATCCATTTTTTTAACCATTTGATTAATTCATAGTTTATAATTATAAATATTATTCAATTAAATTCAATTTTTTCACTGACTACTTTAACAATTTCTTCAATTTCTTAAAATTTACATTGTGCTTTTAAATGGATTGGTTGTGATCCATAAAACATAAACTTTCATTTTTTTAATCATTTTTTTTATCTTATCTTTTTCATTCAACCAATGAGTCAAGATTTGAATTTTTTTTAACCATTTAATTTATAGTTTATAATTATAAATATTAGTCAATTAAATTCATTATTTTCATTGATTACTTACAATTTCTTAAAATTTACATTGTTCTTCTAAATGTATTGGTTGTGATCCTTTAAAAAAAAAATAAACTTTCATTTTTTAATATTTTTTCTATCTTATCTCTTTCATTCAACCAATGAGTACTTTCATTTTTTAATATTTTTTCTATCTTATCTCTTTCATTCAACCAATGAGTATGAGGTTAATGAAATTTTTGTTAATCATTTTTCCTATCTATCTGTTTCATTTAACCAATGAGTATGTGGCTAATGAAGTTTTTGTTGACTTTGGACACATTGCATCTTTGGAATGGGATGGAAACATGAATTCCATTTTTTTGTCCAAATTGTGTCCTTCATTATTCCTCCTTCATCTAATTTAGAGGATTTCAACCATGACTACCTATAAATAAGGGAGAGACATTGAGTCCATATCCATGTTGTAGTTTTCAAAGAAAGGTTTTGGCATCTTAGTCCATATGAAAACTTTGGTATTTTTTTTTTTATCTACATTCAAAAATTTCTTCTATATTAATCATCATTCTCTAAGATTATTTATTTTAACTTTTCTCAATAAAAACTATCCAAAGAATACCTCAAATGATTATATGTTAACAAATTTTACATTAAAAAGTTTCGTTATCATCCCAGACATACCATCATTAATGACCTTTACATTATACTATGATATGATTAGTTACACTTTCTCAAGTCGAATTCTACGCGTATTTTAACACAGTTATACATTCATTTCATATTTTTACATGAACATGTCATAGAGTCATAGTTGAGTGGCCTTTCATTTCAAATGTGGCTCTCAAATTAATGAAGTATTTACAATCTCACAATGGTTGGAGAGGTTTCCATTGACCACCATAGAATCTTTTTATTACAATGTTGATGACCTAAAAAACATAGAAAAATACAAATACAACAAAACCATGGACTTTTAACAAAACCAATAAAATTTTATGATAGAGGACGACTAACACATTATCTCACCTCTTCTTGGCATAGAGAACAATTATAGTCCTAAGAGTAAGGGGGTGCAAAGAAATATCAAGTCGATTCAACCCTGTCCTAAGAGTAAGGGGGTGCAAAGAAATATCAAGTCGATTAATAGGATGGAGAAATCTCTAACAAGTTTTGATGGAACTATGTCTGAAGCAAAATATGGGATGATTCAACTTTAGGAAAAGGGGAATTAGGTAGTAATGGAAATAATGAAGGGGAATGAGGGGATTTGATTTGTGTATATATTTAAGCTTGTTTACTTTTTTTTACACTTATTACGAAACTTGCCATTAATTAAAACTACTGAGAGAACCTAAAATTTAACTGGAATTGGGTAGTAATGGCATTAATGAAGGGGACTTGATTTATGTATGTATTTAAGCTTGCTTACATTTCTTTACACTTGCTATAAAACTTCCCATCAACTAAGCTACTAATAGAACCTAGAATCTAACCTTGATAGTTTAGGAGGAAAGGAGTTTTTGTTAAAAAAAAAACTATTTATAATTGGGCAACTTCTTATACTCTTAAGACTTCAAAGTTTGTAAGCTATTTTTTTTATCCAACTTTTTATATCATGTTCTGATATAACTCTCCTATATCATGTTCTATTATAACTCATTGGACTCTCCTATATCATGTTCTATTATAACTCATTGGACTCTCCTATATCATGTTTTAATATAACTTTCCAATGAATGAGTGAGTGAGTGTGTGAGATAATTTCGTATTGATAATGATTGTGTGATATAGATACTTTATGAAATATCAATAATAATAATAATAATCTAATTTTTAGGGTTATGATCAAGTTAGACACTAAATTGGTGTATGAGACCCCCTTGTTTGTGGGATAAGGGACCCTCTCCATTCAATGATTTGACTAGTAAATTCTACGGAGGTATACATACCCTATACCCCTCTGAATTTGAACTTATAACCTCTTAAGAGAAAACACATGTTATTAACCATTAAACCCACTCAAACTATATTACATGTACCAAAAATATCACTAAGTAAAAAATTAAATTTATAATATAAAAATCTAAGTTGATATGGAATCATCATCTTACCCACTAATATTAACATTGTTTAAAAATTCTTATGCTCTTTATAGGTCCCGTTGCTTTTGTGATAATTTGTAACACTTTCTTAAATACAACTTACTTCACATTTATTTTGTTATATTTATTGTGGCTTTTAAAATGTAAACTTACTAAATTAAAATTTATTTAAGGTTTACGTGCTTGTATTCAATACACATAATGACAAAGAGGGTCATAACGCATTAAAGGAGAGGGCCATAAGGCATTAAAGGAAACTGTGATTATTTCTCTTTCTCTTTATTAATGACTATTTTCGTGAGTCAATTTTCTTTCGATTTAAAATATTTTCTTCATATTTTATGTATTTATCTATTTTATCAAAAGAAAGAAATAACAATTTTAAATATTTTATTAAATATTTTAATAATTATGTTAAATATCTCAGCATAGAGATTATACATAAAAAAAAAAAAATTTAAAAATAATAAAGTAATAATAATAAATTTATATTTAAATATTAATTTTAAATAAAATAAAATAAAAAATAGATTTAGTTTAGATAGTTAGGGAAAAGAAAGGTTATATTTTTTTTCTAGGTTTAATTCTCATTTATAACATGTTTATTTATCCGTGAGTTAATTGTTGCTAAGGTTGTGAGCCATAAAAAATATCTTAGTCTCGCTTACAAGTAAGAGGATATGGTGAATAGTTATCCTAATCTATACATCTATTTATCTATCTATCTATCTATAGTAAAAGGAAATTATATAATGAACATTATTTTTTCCAAGGAAAACTTCATGGAGAAATCCTCAATTATTTCCATGTGGTTTGCAAATGGTACGTAGTGTAACTTTTTCGATGTTGATTATGGCCCCTAGCCCAATAAGGACATTGAGTGAGGCATGCAACAAAGGCAACCATCCTAAGGGATCAATCCCAAAACCTCTTACATGAAGCTCAAAGCACTGAACTACTTGAGCTAGCCCACTTAGGTATTATATAATGAACATATTTACTTTTGATGAAATACATATCTTAGGGAAACCCACCAAGAACTTCCCCTCACTCCAAGGATGTTACTTAGGGTAAACAAGATTCTTTAGGATTCAAGGCCGATATAACAATATAATCATTAAGAGCTCAACATGTCACTTACAAGAATAAATCCTAGGTGGGGAGGATAACACTCCTCTCAATTGCCTAGGCTAGACCCAATTGACTAAAGCGAGGTATTATATAATGAACACATATATTAATAAAAAACTAATTTTAAATTTTTACATCGTTGTCCACATGTATTTTTTTCCAAGAAAGAAAAAACTTATATTTGAAAAAGGAAATATACATTTTGTTGTATGTATAAGGACTGTCGTTTTCTTTCTATTACAGTATCCAAAAAACCATTACAGTATCCAAAAAACCATACTCATCATACCTAAACCTATCATCATCCCATCTTACATAAACAAAACAAAACAAAAAATAACTTTTATGCTAAAAACTATAGCCTAAATGTCATCCCCTCGCATGGATGCCCTTCTAAAAAATCTTGAAAAGATAAAACACCATCATCTAAAAGAAGAGCCTCTTTTGATAAATCATCTACCTAGGTGTTGAGATCCCTAAAAATGTCAGTGATGGAGAACCATTCTAAATCAGATAATAGATCCTTGATTTGTTTTATTAGTGATTGAAGCCTCGGTACCTAAATATTTGTGTGCCCACTCACCCAATCAACTGTGGTCTTTGAATCACCCATAATTTGTAATTTTCTCAATCTTAAAGTGTCCAGCATGAATAGTAGATCCCATAAAGCAGACAGTTCTTCCTTCATATTTGTTCCTTTCCCGAGCGTATATTTGATCTTGTAGAAATGTGATGCTGAAATATGCAGAACCGCTCCTACTCCACACAAAGGTGGAAGCCCTTGAGATTCCCTGTCGAAGTATCCCCACGTAATACTCACATCCATAGTAGGCAAAACCAAGTCCTTTTTTTTACTTTTATTTATTTATTTCTAACTTGTACTCCAAAGAGATTTTGGTGATTAGAGATGCAACTACCCCTGAAGGGGGATGGAGTCCCCGAAAAATGTTTACATTCCGAGCCCACCAAATGAAATAGAACAAGAACAGAGGAATATATATATATATAACCAAAAATGATCTCACGTTCTTTTCAATTTTTCAGCCAATCTACTAACCCACTGCTCAAATCCTATAGACGAACCTTCATCTCTATTGTGATTGAAACCCATACTGATTGGGTAAAAGAACATGATACAAAGTAATGTTGAGCAGACTCCTCATCCCACATACACAAAGTGCAACATCACATGCCTATCCATCCCATTTTTATACCATTGTCCCACGTTAACCTATTATCAAGTGCTAGCCAACTCATGATTTTCACCTTTTGGGGAGCATGAATTGTCCAGATGTAATTCCACCACCATTTCTTATTCCCATTTAAATGACTTTCCAATAGAACCTAGTACCTTAACTTCATTGTGTATTGTCCTGAAATTTTTCAATTTTAGACCATGAGAGAGTGTCCTCCTCTACCTCTTGTAAAGAGATTAAATTTGAGACAAGAAGGCTTGTGAAATCTTCACATTCATCAACTTTGATACCTTCTAGGTCCAAAATCTCAGTCGTTCTCCAAGGGCTTGTTCCAATATGATTCATCTTACTAATCCTTACATCCCATATAGAGAAAATTCCCATGGCGTGTAGATCACCCACTAGTTCATCTAATAGTTTAAAACCATCCCCCGAGTTGACCCATGGGTCTTCACCAATTCTGACACTTTTTCCATTTCCAATCCACCACTCAATCCAATCTCCTATTAGGGGAAAGGAATCCACCAATTCTTTCCAGCATAACAAGCTATTTGTAACTGATTTCCTTGGGGATTTGATCCATTCCACGAAGGTCTTTCCTGGAAGATATTTTGATGTCATCACCCTTCCCCAAAGGCTCATGTTGTGAATTAGCCACCACATACATTTTGCAGTTAGAGCTCTGCAAAACCATACAATATTTTCAATACCCTATCAACCCATCTCTTTAGGCATAACAAGTCTCGACCACTTCACCAGAGGGATACCTATCGCCTCCTTCCTACCAGACCACAAAAAAATGAAAACAAATCTTCCTGATCTTGAACAAAATACCTTTCAATATTTTTGCAATAGATGCCTAGTAAACTAGAATACTTGAAAGAATGGAGTTGATCAAGATCAATCAACCACCTCTTTAGATCCAACGATTCACCCATACACCAACTCTGTCTTGGATGTTCTTGATGAGCCACAACCAATCCTCATGACATTAGGAGTTTGGTTTGGGATCAAACTATGGATATTTTATAACAACATCAATTCCTTTCCAAGGAAAGAGAGGAACCTCTACAATCTGTGCCAGAACTTCATCCTGAACTTCGTTAAACAACATATTAGACTTGGCATAGTTTATTTGCATTCCCATTGTGCTGAAGAAAATATTTAGAATAGATTTAAGGCCTTGGAATTCCTATAAGTTTCTTGCACAAAAAAGAATGACATCGACAATAAAAAGAAGGTGTGAGATAATTTTTGAATATAATATTTTGATCCCTTTGAGAAGACCATTCCTTCTAGCATTATTGATGAGTAAACTTATCCCCTCAACTACTATAAGTAAAACAAAAGGTCACAATGGGAATCCTTTCCAAAGACCCCTAGAGGAATGGAAACGAGGAGAGGGAGAGCCATTTGAGTATGGCGAAAGATGGGGATTCAATACAACTCATAATCCATTTTACTATGGGAAAATTCATTCCCATATGAATGAACGAAAGCTTGAAAAAGGTCCAATTGAGCTTGTCATATTATTTAGAAAGGTCTATTTTCAATACTACAGAGGAGATATTATTTGTCTTGATGAAATCGAGGGCTTCTTGAGAGATGGCAACTGCATGATGAATGTGTCTTTTGTACAAAAAGACATATTTCTCCTCAGAAACATTTTCTCTCAAGATGGGATTAACGCAAGAGGTGATGATTTTGGCAATAAGTTTATAGATCAGGTTGCAGCACGAGATGGGCCTATAGTCCTCAAAGGAAATATCTTTTTTCTTATTGGGAATTCATGCAAGGAAGGTATAGTTTAGGGAGCCCCAAATTTTACTTGATTTTTGTGATTCTCTTGCCACTTTTAGAATGTCATTTTTTAGCATATAAAAAAGGATTAGGTGAAACTCAACAGTTAGCCCATCGAGACTTGGGATTTTTCCTTTTTGAAAGGAATAAAAAACAGAAATAACTTCCTTTTTAGAGATATCCTCTAGTACAGAATAGTTAATTTCATCGTTGATTGAATGTGAGAAAATTTTGATGACTTCAAGAATATCTATGATAGGACATCTCGGAGGCTCTTTGAAGATATTGGAAAAATGTTATTTCTCGACTTCAGTTATATCCTCATGCACAGACCTCAACTGGCCATTAGAGTATTTTATTTTCCAAATGTTATTGACCACCTTACGATAATTCACATAATTGTGGAAATATTCGGTGTTGTTATCACCCTCTGCTAGCCACGTGGCACTTCTCTTTAAATGCCACTTGGTTTCTTCATAATGCAAAATATCCTACTTCTATTTTAATAGTTTCCCCAAATCTTGTTCTTCATCGCTAGAGAGAGTACCAACCGACCTATCTATTAATAACGAGCCAATATTTCCCTCCACTTCAAGGAGCTTTAAGGACGATTTATTATTGTAAGATTTGGCCCAGGATGAGCTTTCCTTTATAATCTTGTTGATGTTTTCTGAAAATTATTCCATGAAATATTGTCCCTCCACTTTGACCAGGGGGGGCCATGTTGACATTACTAGCTTTCTATAATTTGGATCCAACAACTAGGTGTGATTAAATTTTATAGGAGAAAGCTTTTTGGGTTTCTTATTGGCAATTTCTAACACGATGGGAATATGATGAGAGTTTCCCCCTACCACCACCTTCGACTTGAAGATCCATGGGTTTTCAAACATCTTTTATGAGATTATAAAGCGATCTAACCTTTTGGCCACCACATCTTTCCCTTTTCGACCATTCTGCCATGTTTGCACCACCTTTGTTGGCTCAATGTATACCATATGTTGTTGTTCGATCCAGTGTGCAAAAAAACCACCTCAAGGATCCGGGCAGAGGGAATTACCCCATACCTATTGCAAAGATAACGAGAAATTCAAATCCTCCCCAAGAATCGTATTTGTATCATTAATATGCCTTGCGTTATCACCCTATAAATTTTACGTCGATTTATGGGTGATTTCGTAGCGCTTGCAAAGTACAATTTCCATAGCCCTTAGGGTTTCAATGATTTTGTAGCACTTTCATGCTAGATGATGGCTCTAGTGTGATGAATGACAAAATGAGATTTTATGCAAATAAGAAATTTGTCTTTTATAGCCAAAATTGGCTCTCAGGCTTATGCAGGGTTATTATTTATTTTTCCAAATAAAAAATATTGGGGATTTAAGCACCCAATATCTAAGTATTCACTAGTGTGATTAATGACAAAATGAGATTTCAAGGAAAATCTACATGTTTGGGCAAATAAGAAATTTGTCTTTT
>SNQJ01S0160024.1:0-14090 GCA_010110895.2 Picea sitchensis
GTTGGAGATACTTCACACACACCTAGGATTTATTTTTCCTAAGGTTTTCCCTATATTTATTAGTCATTATTCAGTCTCCTATAGTTTAGGGAGAATCTCCCTCTAGGAAAATATTCGCTTCATTTCACACTTTAGTCTGTTCAATTGAGTGGAGTCTAGATGCCACATTGGGATCATCACCATGCCACATTGGGATCATCACCAACTAATGTGCATTTTCCTTGGGATCATCACTAGACTAGCAAATTACTCATGATTCCCTGATATCCTCCTCACTTCACTCTCCTTCAATCAATTAACTGAATACTGAGAGACTAATTAACTCAGACTAGGTGGTAGTGTTGATATTATGGTAGCTTCCGGAGGTATGAACCTCTATTGTGACCTTTGAAAAGATTAGAATGTTCCGGAAGGAAGCAAAGAAATGAAGGAAACCCTAGATAAGATGTCGGTTGCAGAAATATAATTAATATGAATTAATTAGTACCCAGAAGGAGAAGTCGGCCCCAGTAAGTCTGCCAGAATCACTATAAATACAGGGTGCCAGTCTCTCATTTGACACACTTCTCAACAGTTGCAGAGAGCCAGTTCTGCGTAGTGCAGTTGCAGTCTTGTGTGTAAATCCTAGGGAAGGTATTGTGCCATCTTTTGGGTGGGACTATCTGATCAACTTGGTTACTTCTTTCTTGGTACATTAGCCTCTCTTGGCTATTGGATTTCTACCAGGGTTCTCTTCTCTGTCAAGGTCAAGGTGCTCGGAGGGTGGCTTCGGCCTATGGTTGGGTGACAAGGGTATTGTCAATGGTAAAATGAGAAAAATCTTTCATATTCTAACAGGTTATGGGCCCACACCTCCTTCATTTAGTCTAAACGCTAGAAGGAATCATAGCTGCTAGGATATTGAGCTCACTGAGGAACTGCCACTAGGGTTACTAACAGGAGAAGCTTCCAAAGACACTGTCGCTAGGGTTACTAGAAAAAGCAGTTGCAGAAACCCTAATCTCAGATTCGACACCTTGTGATGGAGCATCTTGCTCAAAAAGAAGATATTCATATGCGCCCTAACTCAGTGCACCTTTTGGCTCTCTCAGAAGACAGAAACGACGAAGTTGAAGTTTTGGATCAAGGCATGACCAGTTACCAGTCAACTGGAGACATGAGTGAAACGATCAGTCTTTTACACTACTCAACACTTACTGGAACAATTGAATATGACGTGTGGATAATCGATAGTGGATATTCTAGGAACATGACGGGAGATCAAGCCAGACTCTCAAATCTAAATGAGAAGAATACCTCATACAAGGTAGAGCTTGGAGACAAAACCACTTACCCCGTGGAAGGATTTGGACAAGCCTCCATCAAAATGAAAACAGGTAACTATGTTCATAATCCATTTTTTTAAGGAAAAAAGAAAAAAAATCCATTTTTTCATCAAAAATGTTAAAAAAAAAAACATTTTTTCACCAAAACAGATGAAAACAAAACAATATTTTCATGAAAACGTAATTTTTTTTTTTTCTGAAAAAATAAAATAAAATAAAAATCACTAGCCAAAATACAAAATAAAAAAGACAAAATCTAAAAATCAAAATTGAAAAAAAAATAGATAAAATAACTTTGGAATAAAAAACACACAAAAATTAAAAATAAAATATAAAATAAACTAAAAACATTACAAATTAAAAATTAAACAACAAAAAATTAAAAATTTGAAAAATTGAAAAAAGAATTGAAAATTTTAAACCGGGTGCTCGACATCGCCCCTCCCCCCATCGGATCCAGCACGTCTACGTGGGAGCCAATGGGGGGGAGGGGCACATCTGCGTGGGAGCCGATGGGGGGGAGGGGCGATGTCAGGCATCGCCCCCCCAACACCCATCTCCCACATAATGATTAAGTCCATGGGAGATGCCAGTCCGTGGGAAATAGGCGTTGAGGGGTGATGCCTGACATCGCCCCTCCCAGCCTCGTTTAAATTTTTTTAATTTCATATTTTTTTATTTTTTTTTAATCAAAATTTTAATTTTTTGTTGTTTTATTTTTAATTTGTACTATTTTTTATTTTTAGTTTATTTTATATTTCATTTGTTAATTTTTCAATTTTTCACTCTCAATGCAATTTTTTCCCCTAAAAAAACTTAACTTCTATTTCACTAAAGAAATATTTACATTCCCTAGGCTCATGAGGCGCAAACAACTTGTTTTTTAATGTAATTTGTTTTTGTTAAATTAATTAATTAATTTTCATCTAACACTACTTTTGATTTAGGAGTCGATTTCAAGGTCTTTTTGTGGCAATGGTATATGTTGTCAAGGCCTCAGTTCCAATCAAGCCATAGTTTTAACTCCAAAAATAAAGTTGGTTCTACCGATAACATCACTTTTAAATTCGATAGTTAATTTTAAGGTTTTTCATCTTGTAAAGTTCGTGACTTCGTTGCAATTTTGGCCAAACAAGTCGCAATTTTGGCCACCTCCCAATAAAAAGGCGTTGCTGGTAGCACCACTTTTTTATTATAGGGTTCATTTTGGTGTTTTTTATGCAAAAATATGGATTTGGTGGGCTATAGTTCTCATTAAGATAGTAACTGTGTTTTCAAAGCTTTGAAGACAAACATTTTTGGAGGGTAGTATGTTATGACACAAGGAAGGTATATATGGGGTTAAATGTATATGATATGACCCCAAGGAGGTGCATATATGGGTCTAAATTTACATGTAATGTGTAAATGTATGTGTATTAGGGCCGACCTATTAGTAAAGGGGCTTCATGTGCAATTTGTGAATAGGTATATATATAGAGATCTTGAATTCATTATTGAGGACATGTGAATTGTGATGTAGGAATGTATTGGATTATTTAGAGGAGATTCTCCTATTCTTTGAGTTATTGTGTACCTTATCTTTGTGATCTATCTTGGAGTTGTGCTCTACGCTCACATTGGTGTACATGGTGTGTACTTCTGGCTTATTCTGATATCTTAAGCAATTAGTTCATAACAAGGCCATTCTATGACACCACAAGGCCCTTTATTCATTTATAAACCTCGTATTTATGTTTGCAATATTTAGTTTGTTTCCTTCCAACTACATTATGCAAATTCAATACTACATATTTTGAGGATACAAAAGTTCACTATGAACAATAAATACTTCATTACACTACAAATTATTACAAGTTTTAAGAAAAAATGTCTCATTAAATGCACTCCAAATTTATAAATGAAATCTCCATGGTCAACATAATCATTATATGGCCATTCATTCTTAGTAAGTACACAATTCTGCTAAATCTATAAACTCAAATGCATGCACAATAATTGACTTGACAATAGATGTTATTGCATCATTATGCGAGCGAAAAAATTAAATGTAAGAACATGACATAAAGAAAGAAATATATAATATATAATATGTCTAACACAATATGTAACCTAAAACAATGCAATAAGTGATCCATTATATAACCTTATTCCCATTATAGATAGATTCCAAAAGAGGCAAGGATTGAATTAGTGTAAGAGATCACTATGGCTCTCGTTGTGATACTTAGAATTATGAGAAACAAACACAGGTGAGGCTACGCTCACAATATGTATTCTTGAATGAGAAATGATTGTATCATTATATAGGAAACGACTCTACTTAGTCGGTTACAACAAACCACAGAAAACTAGAATCTACATTAAGTGAAGTAGAGTTCAACTACGCAACTGACTCTTGCAACTGAAGCTTGCAACTGACTCTTGCTACATTATTTCCAAGTCTCCCCCTTAATGGAGAATGGATTGACTTATACACCTAACATCTCTCTAAACAGCTCAAACTTAATCTTTCCAAGAGGCTTAGTGAAAATATCAACAACGTTTTCACAAGTATTACAATACATAAGAGTTATTTCATTGGACTGCAACTTTTCTCTAACAAAATGAAACTGAGCATCAACATGCTTTTTCCTTGCATGATAAATAGGATTATTCACAAGCTTGATTGAACTTTGATGATCACATTTGATCATTGCATGTTCTTTTTGTTCTTTTCCAACATCTTGAAGAAGTCTTCTCAACCAAACAATTTCACAAGTTGCTGCACACAATGCTTTATATTCTTCTTCAGTAGAAAACAAAGATACAGTAGGCTTCTTTTTACTGCTCCATGAAACAACCCCAGATCCAATGCCAAACTCATATCCATTGGTTGATCTTCGATCATCCGAATTGCCAGCCCAGTCAAAATCTGAGTAACCTGTCAACTCAACATCAAATGCATCAGTATATTTAATACCATAATCAAGTGTTCATTTTAGATACCTGAGTATTGCCTTTGCTGCATTCCAATGGATTTCTAGAGGTTTCGCCATAAAATGACTTAACACACTCACACAATATAAAATATTAGGCTGGTTGTGGTGAGATAATTCAAACTACCCACCATCTGTCTATACATTGTGGCATTAACCTCCTTCGAACCATCATCACAAGAAAGTTTTGCATTCTACCGCATGGGAACAATAGAAGATTTACACTGATCCATTTTAAATCTTTTAAGTACTTCTCTGACATACTTACTCTGACAAACAAAATTTTGGCCTGCATTTCTCCAAACTTTAAGACCTAAGCAATAATGTAACTCACCAAGATCTTTCATTTCAAAAACTTGTGAGAACTGTTCCTTGATTTCACCAATTAATTTCTCTACATTTCTTGTAATTATCAAATCATCAACATATAAGGAAATCAATACTATATACCCTTGTTCATCAAATTTAGTATACACATTTGGATCACTCTTGCTCCTCATAAAACCCTGTTGAAGAAAGAAAGAGTCTATCTTCTCATACCATGACCTAGGTGTTTGTTTTAGTCCATACAATGTTTTCTTTAACTTACATACTAAGTGTTCTTTACCTTGTTCCACAAACCCTTCAGGTTGAGTAAGGTAAACCTCATCCTTTAACTCACCATTCAAAAATGTAGATTTAACATCTAATTGGTGTATCTTCCAATGATACTTTGTAGCTAAAGCAATTAACAATCTGATAGTATTCAATTTAGCTACTGGTGCAAATGTTTCATCATAATCAATATCTTATGTCTGTGAATACCCCTTTGTCAGGAGTCTAGCCTTATATTTGTCTATACTACCATCTTATTTAAATTTGGGTTTGTATATCCATTTGCATCCAATGGGATTTTTATGTTTAGGCAATTCAGTCAATTCCCAAGTATNTACATTTCTTGTAATTATCAAATCATCAACATATAAGGAAATCAATACTATATACCCTTGTTCATCAAATTTAGTATACACATTTGGATCACTCTTGCTCCTCATAAAACCCTGTTGAAGAAAGAAAGAGTCTATCTTCTCATACCATGACCTAGGTGTTTGTTTTAGTCCATACAATGTTTTCTTTAACTTACATACTAAGTGTTCTTTACCTTGTTCCACAAACCCTTCAGGTTGAGTAAGGTAAACCTCATCCTTTAACTCACCATTCAAAAATGTAGATTTAACATCTAATTGGTGTATCTTCCAATGATACTTTGTAGCTAAAGCAATTAACAATCTGATAGTATTCAATTTAGCTACTGGTGCAAATGTTTCATCATAATCAATATCTTATGTCTGTGAATACCCCTTTGTCAGGAGTCTAGCCTTATATTTGTCTATACTACCATCTTATTTAAATTTGGGTTTGTATATCCATTTGCATCCAATGGGATTTTTATGTTTAGGCAATTCAGTCAATTCCCAAGTATTGTTTTTCATTATAGATTCATATTCTTCCTCCATTGCATTTCGCCATTCATCATATTCATTGGCTTCATCAAAACTCATGGGTTCTATGACATTTGAAATGCTACTCATTAGGGCATAGTCTCTATACCTCTCAGGGAGCCGAACCCGTCGTAAAGATCTTCTCAACTGATTATCTTCCTCCCCACTTTGTGAAGATCTGTCTTTGCCTCTAGGTGAACTGTGACTACTTGAAGTATCCATATCACTGAGTCCTTCTTGTTGTTGTTGATGTTGCCACTGCGGTTGTGGCTACTACTGTGGTGGTTGCTGCTGTGATGGTTGTTGTTGCTCTTCTTTAACTCCTTCATCAAGAAGACTATGCCATTCCTCATGACTATTATTGTCATGATTTCCTGCTTCCTACTCATGGAAAAGTACATCTCTACTCGCAAATACTTTGTGAGTAGAATGATCAAAGAGTTTGTATGCTTTGAATTCAGAACAATACCCTATGAAAATACATTTAATGGCTTTAGCATCCAGTTTCTTCCTATTCTTCTTTGGAATATGAGCAAAATCCCTACACCCAAATAATTTCAAATTATGAACTGCAGGTTTGGAACCATACAAGGCTTCGAAAGGAGTAACATTATCAAGACACCTTGTTGGACTTCTATTCTTTAAATAAACTGCAGTATTTATGGCTTCAGCCCAAAATGCATTCGAGATATTCTTACATTTCATCACACTGCATGCACACTCTACCGGAGTTCTGTTT
Organism: Picea sitchensis; assembly: GCA_010110895.2. Lineage (NCBI taxonomy): Eukaryota > Viridiplantae > Streptophyta > Pinopsida > Pinales > Pinaceae > Picea > Picea sitchensis. Next base: position 6,524 of record SNQJ01S0160024.1, read on the forward strand.
TTCCTTTCAGCAACTCCGTTCTGTTGTGGAGTGTGAGGTACTGTAAACTGATGTACTATTCCATGATCTTTGCAATATTTGATGAAGTCCCCTGATTTATACTCTCCCCCTTGATCTAAACGGAGGATTTTGATGGATTTTCCTATCTTCTTTTCTACCATGGTTTTCAATTCCTTAAAGTACTCGAAAACATCACTTTCTCTTCTAAGGAAGTAAACCCATGTGTATCTTGTGCAATCATCAATAACTAACATAAAGTAAAATGAACCTCCTAAATACCTAGTCTGCATAGGCCCGCGAACATCAGTGTGCACAAGATCTAACACATCTCTCTTTTTCCTATCAGGATTAGAGGGAATTCATCTCCGTGCATATTTCCTAATGCACATCCATCACAAGAAACATTCTCATTATTTAACATGGGGAGTCCTTCAACCATATTTTGTTTCTATAATAACAATAAATCATGATGATTAATATGGCCATACCTTTGATGCTAAATAATATCTGTTGGTATAATTGCAGAAGTCAGTGTGTGATGTGATTTGCTGGTAACATCAAGTTTGTATAGATCTCCTGCTCTGACTCCCGTTGCAACAGTTTTGAATTGGTCCAACAGATCCTTCACTATGCAATAATTCTTGAAGAATTCAACCTTCAAGTTTTGATCTGTAATGGTGGACACAGAGATCAATTTTTTCTTTATCCCTGGCACATAAACAACATTGTGAATGTGACGAATAGTACCATTCAACAATGTCACAGGAATGTCTCCATATCCCTTGATCTGATGAGCGCGGTCATCACCAAGATATATGCTGGCTCCATTCTATGTTTTTTTAAAATTAGAGTACCATAGCTTATTACATGTCATATGTATTGATGCTCCGAAATCCACAAACCAGGCATCATAATCATTCGTTTTAGCAGATAAAGCAGCGTTAGACACAAACATCCTAAGATCTCGTGAATCAAAATTCGAGGATTCATCAATATCATCACTAGCAATAAACAATCTGAGATCATGATTTGAGGATTTTTCTGCATAATGCCCTGAATGTGTTCTAGGTTTATTCCTAGCCTCATCACTCTTCTTCTTATGACAATCTCTAACAATATGTCCAGGTCGACCACAATAAAAAAAACTCTTTGACTCAGTCATGTTAGAGGGCATATCTTGATTCGGCCTTGGGGATTGTCTTCTCTGCGATGAACTACCTCCTCTGCGTCTTTCACCTGATCTCCCTCTCAAGGATCTCTTATTTGACCATAGTGCCAAATCTGTATTGTGATGCTTCAGATTCCCGTGCCTCTCTTCCTCTTGCAATAAAATACTTGTGAGTTCTTCAAAGGTAGAAGATTTCTCCCTTGTTGCGAGACCTGTTATGAACATCTGATAATCTTCTAGCATACCATTTAAGGTAATAGTGACAAGATCAGTGCTGGAAATTGTTTCCCCTATATTTCCTAGCTTGTCTTTCACCTCTTTAATGTGACCCAAAAATGAACTAACAGATTCATTTCCATCCATCTTAATGCCTAGCAATTTAGTTTTTAGGAACATAATGCGATTCGTATTGCTAGTTTCATATAGAGATTTAAGCGATGTCCATGTTTCAGCGGAAGTTTTAGCATCTCTAATATGTGGAATTATGTTATCTTTAACAGACATACGCAACAATACATTTGCTTTGTTTTCGCGCTTATCCCAGTCTTGGATCTGTGCTGTTGTCACATCGACAATCACAACAAATTTCACTTCAGTTCCCTTCGCAATAGTCCAAACACCATAGTCTTCCATCAGGGTTTGCATCTTGAATTTCCAGTGAATGAAATTCGAGCCATCTAACGTGTTGGCTTCATTGAGGTAGGTCTCTGCCAACAGATTCGCCATCGCTGCAAGATATTCTCTGCAAGTGAATCACCAAGAATATGCAATTTTTCGTCGCTCTGCCTTCATATACCATCGATCTGTCTCTACCCTAGCTCTCAGTTTTCTTAAAAGAAGTATAAGAAAACTTTAAAAAGAAACCTTAACACCACTCCATGCATACCACAAAACTCACAAGTTCATGTAAAAAAAATATAAATTTCTTAAAAAGAAACTTTTCCTTTTTTTAATACACACTTATATCCACCTTTAAATCATTTGGTATCCTCATATGCATAAGAATAACTCCTTCCTCATGCTTCAAAGCTTCACATATAAAAAGAAACTCACATATAAAAAAAAAGCTCACGCTTCCCACAAAAGAAATAAACAATTCCCTTAATACAATACCAATCACGATTTTTCAACGCTATAAAAAAAACTTATGTTTTACCAAAGCTCACGCATTCCAAACCTTAACTCACCTTTTAACTCAAAAAAAAATGTTTTAGTTGAAACAAACTCTCACGCATTCAAGCAGATCGATATTACGCACCATACAATAGTGGCGGCTCCTTCACGTTCCACGTGACTCAGCTCGGCTCTCACTACATATCTCCAATGCGTACAAGGCAAGGGACTTGTGAATCGACAGAAAACTCACGGATTTACCAAAAAAACTGACATCGACACTCCTCGAAATCGCGAATGCGAGCGCTAGCACTCCTATACAATGGAAGGGGAGGCGTTGCAGCGCTGGGCAAGAGATGAGGGGGGAGCGCTAGCATCAAAGCGTTCCTAGACTCGTACAAAGGGAACATCGATGATCTGAATTTTCTAATTTCATAAGTGTGAGAGCGTCGACGCTCTCTAAACACTGAATAGGGGAGCATTGGTGATTTTTCAAAATCAATTTGAGATCAGATCTCGCCTCAGAGAGCTGGATCTCTCGGGTCTCTAATTCGCTCTAATACCAACTTAGAATTATGAGAAACAAACACAGGTGAGGCTACGCTCACAATCTATATTCTTGAATGAGGACGGATTACATCATTATATAGGAAATGACTCTACTTAGTTGGTTACAACAAACCATAGAAAACTAGAATCTACATTAAGTGAAGTAGAGTTCAACTACGCTTCTGACTCTTGTTCCATTATTTCCAAGTGTGATGACAATGGTAAAGAGATCAAACCTTTCATATTAATTGACACAAAATTTTGATATTAACTGACACAAAATTGTACAAATATTCATGGCATGGAACTTATGACAATCCTACGAATTAGAGTTTCTTATTTATAGTTCACAAGTTCGAGTCAACAAAAATATAATTAACTTCAAAATAAAATGAAAATCTATCAAGTACTATGAACTTTGGTGCATATGTAGTTAACTTTTATCACTAGAATGGTTGATTATGGCAACCTCAACCACCATGAAATATCGTTATTGATCATACATGCTAATCCATGGACTTGTATCAATTGACACTACTAGACCCTATAAAACATGGCCATTCTCGTGTCCATCTTCACATTAAAAATAAATTGAGACTCAAGTTATACATTAACTTGGTTACCGAGTGTGGTGGAATTTGGTAGCTTCTAAAAACCTTGGTAGCTTCTAAACACCATGTAGTAAAGTCATAAATACTTACAACAATGTGTTTGTGTTTAAACATCATTGGATTTAAAGACATTCCAAATCCAAGGATGTCTAAACACACACTTTATTGAAACACTTACCATTATATCATAGAATATTGGGCATGGGTATGAAGTTAATGGTAAAAATATACACTCCATAAAAACCTCCCATATATACATTAATGGTTAGAAGACTTCACATTTATATATATTAATGGTTAGAAGAGACTCATGCATAGAAATTAATGCTTCAATTTCTTACACATTTATATATATTAATGGTTAGAAGAGACTCATGCATAGAAATTAATGCTTCAATTTCTTACACGTATGAGAGAGTGAGTCAATTGGGTTTAGTTTGGATGGTTGTGAAAAATGATTGTTATCCTCCCCACCCGGGTTCAATTCCCATAAATGACATGTTAAGCTCATAATGAGTATATTGTAATGGCTTTGAACCTAATTTCACTATATGTATTGAAAAGTTTCATTTGATTCAATAGAATAGCAAGGAAACTACTTTTTCAAGAGAAAACATATATATAGAAGAATGAGAATCATTCCATTCCTAGTTCTTTCAACATTAATATAAAAATATTGTCTTAATTTGTGAAATACATCTTGTAAAGTTGTCTTTGCTTTCTCATCTTATGAGAATTAACTAAGTAGGCACATAATAAATTATAATTTTTAATATAATTTCTATTAAAATTAAATTAAAATAATAATTTTTTCCCATTAAGTTACTCCATTAATTAACAATATGCATTGGTAAGCTAATGAAAAGGTGGGGTTATGATCGATGAAATCCCTTCCGTAAGGTGGAAAGTTGCTCTTGCCCATCGTTACAAGATAGTCATTGTTGCCTGCGTCCACGGTTGAATCCCCGAAAACAAAGAGAGCCGGGAACGATGGTGGACGTGATATTTCATTTGATTCAATGAAGGAAATGGAGCAGACGAGGAGAAAGCAAAGGAACAGTACGAAAGAATTGACAAGAAACAGCAATGCCATTCTCCTGATTTTCCTAGCCACAGGCAAGCAAACAATGAAGAATGAAGTAGGGCAAAAATGGAATGGATATCCTTTCCCAATTACCAACTCCAATTATAGAACATTCATGAAAAATTTCCACCAAATTCCCTGTCCATCGTCCACGGAAGCTGCCAGGCTCGATAATCTAGACTTGCCATGTCTTCTCGATTAGAGTAGCAGGAATATTCGTGGAAAAAATTCCATGTACATCGTGGACACTGACAGTCAATATCACCCTGCTATACAGCCAGCATTGAATGCTGAGACGGTGTTGAATAGGCCGTGTGCATACACCACCCGCCACAGCACTCGATGTTGCTACGCAATGTGGATATTAACCAAGGGTACTCTAATTTGAATTTGAGATTGAAATGCATGGAATTTTAATACTGTAAAAATCAGATTATCCTTCAAAATCTAGCTGGATTTAGGCTCATTTCTTTTATCTGAAAAGAAGGTCTGTTTGTTTCCTATTTAACCTACTCATTTCTTTTATCTGAATCAGATTATCCTTCAAAATCTAGCTGGATTTAGGCTCATTTCTTTTATCTGAAAAGAGGGTATGTTTGCTTCCTATTTAACCTACTCATTTTTTTTTATCTGAAAAAGACGTATTTGAGAGGATGCAGGGGACAGAAGGACATAGTGGTTTCACTCAGGCTGGAATTTGACGGCATGTAGAAAGTGTTTTGAGTTAAAGAGATTTGCTATTTTAAAAATAATTCGCCAAAATTCTATAGGATAAAATTATTTTACCCTAAAAATTGCCAAAATTTTATAAAAACTATATAAAATCCTTAGAAATTTGAATATTTTTACAGAAATATAGCCAAACATTTATAGTTGACATATGAAGGATTAGTAAGATTCGGCAAAGTTTTTACATTTTAAAATAAATTTACATCCTTAAAATCATCCCTGGATTTGACGTCCAACTAATTATAACTAATCATTTTAATTACAGTCATAAATTTTAATAAGCAGACGAGGGTTATAAAATCCACGAGATCACTTTCAAGCTTGAAGGAGTCGTCAGTCCCATAGTAACACAGGAAATAGTGGGACAAATCACCCACAATCTTTAATGTGAAGATTGGATTATATCCACACATCTTTTACTTTCTTGAAATGTTTATGCTTTGGCATTGGAATTTCTATATTTTTATAAACATCTGTAAGATTCCATATAAATAACTTTGCACTGAATATGTGCTTTCTTGGAATGTTTATGCTTTGGCATTGGAATTTCTATATTTTTATAAACATCTGTAAGAATCCATATAAATAACTTTGTAATGAATATGTGCTGAACATTACTTTTAAGTTAAAAGAATTTAACTTAGTTTATTATATGTAATTGTTTTGTAGTCCATTTTTTTTAATTTTTAATTAATTTGTAAATTTTTGTAAATTTTTCACTTTATATTGTAAAGTTTTCAAGTTCTATTAAATTGATTATTTTTTGAAAACAAATTTTAAATTTTTTAAATATAATTTTTTATTTTGTGATTGGTTATTAATTATAATTAGACAATTTTTATGTGGTTTTGGATTTAATTGTGAAATTAAAAAAATAAATAAAAATAAATAAAAGATAAAAGAGTTTGTCATATATCGTTATTAATTATGGTTATCCATACTTATTTATACATATGTCATTTTTAAATTGTTTTAGATATTAAATAAAATTTAATATCTAAAATAATTAAATAAAAGTGACATGTGCATAAATACATATTTAATATCTAAAATAATTAAATAGAAGTGTAATATCTAAAATAATTAATATCAATACTTATTTGTACACATGTCACTTCTATGAATTATTTTAGATATTAAATAAGTATTTGTACACATGTTACTTCTATTTAATTATTTTAGATATTAAATGTGTACTTACTTCTATTTAATTATTTTAGATATTAAATGAGTATGTGTATACATGTCACTTTTATTTAATTATTTTGGATATTAAATTTTATTTAATATCCAAAATAATTAAATAGAAGTGACATGTGTACACATAAGTATTGATGACCATAATTAACAAGGGTTGCATGGCAACACAGTCCCTGCCGAGTTAGATAAATTTAACTGCAGATGTAATAAGGATGACGAGGTAATTGGGAAACACATGTTAAACAACATCAATACATTCCAATGTTGTAGTATCACTACATTCAATTTTGTGAAATTGATAGAAAACTATAGTTGAAAACTAGAGTAGAACATTGGCATTTGAATTTTAATTAATTTTGGTTGTTGAGGCATTTTCAACTTGTTACAAACCATCTTCAATGTGTTGTAAGGCTTACTAGGTGACAATAACTTGTTTGTTGTTAGCAGAAAAAAGAACAAGGAAGAAATAAATTTCATTTGAAAATAATAGTGTGCGATTAGACGGTGTGATGCAACTTAGACGGTGTGAAGTAGAATGAGTACATTCAAATTTGCCAATTTTAATTTGGCTGTGATGTTATTGGAACACAGACATTTGTTGTATCGCAAACCCAATTTGTAAATTATGTGATTAATAAAGTGTCTACCTTGGTTACTTATGAGGCACTTTCGATAATTATAAATTGTAATTTTGTTTTCTTACAATAATTTTGTTGTCACTTCACCTATGCAATATTTGGTAGACATTTCTTCTACCCATTTAGTCTAGTGATCAATAATATCTAATTTTCAAATAGTTGTTTGGCCAACTTTGTATTCAATGAGATTTTTCCACACAAAGGGCTTCCCAACTCTTTAGTGCATGTGGCACTTGGATATTACATGCATATGAGAAGAGTGCAAGCCACCATAATCAACTTTAAATCACTTTCTTAGTTATTTTGTGACCATCTAAAATTCATATTAAATCCAATCAATGAAGTTAAAAATGAAGTTAAGGACAAGGAATGGCCACCATAATCCACTTTCTTAGTTATTTTGTCATCACTGCAATGACCATCTAAAATTCATATTCAATCTAATAAATGAAGTTAATGGCCCTCAATGATGGAG
>SNQJ01S0160024.1:20403-35789 GCA_010110895.2 Picea sitchensis
ATGTTGACATGAAAAACGAGGACGGTCCTCCACTCGCCTTCTGCTCCCGATACTCTGTGACCCTGTTGGCCAAACTGTCCAAGAGTATCTTTGCCCAATTAAACGAGCAACCTTCTGCGACCCGAAACATGAGAGGCACCCACACAATGTAGAAATGCGATGTGTCTTCTCTCCCAAATAGCCAGCATGTCATCATGGCCACATATTTATACTGTGGCTCCAAGGAAGCGATAGAATAAACGCCCTGGTCATTTGCTCTGAATTTCACGGAGCGTGAAACCCAAACCTTGATCAAACCGAGCATGGTTTTGTCGTATTGGGTGCACTCTTTCTCCTTGAATTCCTCCAGGAACTCGACACCATATGTATATTCAGACGTCGAAGGTATCTTGTACATGGTTTGTAGATGCTCGGGCCTAAAAGTCCCGACAGTAACTCGTTGGATGTTCATGATCGTCCTGGTAGGCAAGTCTACGTGGTCCAACGCCTATCAGATCATGTCGTTATACGGAAGCAACCGCGGCCTCGTTGCTATTCTGTGCATCCTGGATTGGACGATTATCTTGTACTTGGTGTGTAGATCATCCCTTTTGATGTCGTCGGAGTCGTCTGAGTAATCTACCAATTCTGCTTGTAGAAAATTTGACACAAATGACTAGTCGGGGATCGAGTCGACACTTCTGGGTGAAGTATCGGCGACATTGTCTGAGCCCTGTCCCACGACGTCGACATTCGCCTTCGCTTCTTTTCGCAAAGCCATGGCCGAAGTTTGTGTTTTCGCTCTCCTTTGATAGAACTGCGTATACATGCAGAAAGTAATTAACTCAGAAACGATGAGCTCCACGTGCTATGAAAAATGCATAATGAAATGTAGCTCTTGCATATATTTGAAAAAATGGTACTTTTCAAAACAAGCTTGTCAATTTGCAATTAGAAATAAACTTGTGCCGTAAAAATCCGATCTTACACATAGATTTACCTTATCTCCCCATTAATGTCATAAATTTTGGTAGTTTAAAAGTCAGTTGGCGCATGGAATTAAAATGCTCCTTCAAGAATCGTACAAGCATCGAAACTTGGGATAAGTCTTGATTAAACTTAATTAATCCAAATTTGTCCATGTACATAATTTCTCGCCATTCGTTATCTCGTAAATATTTTGTTAACATTTTGAGTTTTCAACTCCCGAGACCGCGAGGACCGAGTTTATCTTAATCAAATGTAATCGGGATTTGAGGCATAATTAATTTCATAATTGTTTCATTCACCTTATCGCAACTCGGAACTTCGAAGATCTGTTTTTAGGAGATTAGTACGCCGAGTCGCGAAACCGCGATAGGGCGATAGTTAAGACTCAATTAAAGGGAAGAAGACTTGGATTAGGCGATTAATTAATCATGTTATAATTACATCGCGACTTCGTGAGTCAGAGTTTTAGGCGCTGTAACTTTCGAAAAGATAGTGTCGAGTGGCGAAACGCCGAGAAAAGATTTAACCACGGTTAGCCTTTTTTCCTTTAGTTTTTTACCAAGGTTAGCCCGAAAGAACCTCGTGTTCTCGGCTCTCGGGGCTGTAAAAATAAAAATTCGAACTTGGCGAACGCCGAGGCGCGAAACCCCGACGACGTCTAACCACTGAGTTAAAGATTTTACCCTGGTTACTATTCTGAGTGAAAAATTAATACGAGTTCGTCGTTTCGTGACTCGGGGCGTGTGAACTCATGGATTATAGTGTCTGACTCGCGAGATCCCGAAGTAAAACGAAAGAGTCGAGCATTCTTATGAAAGTTGACTTGTTTCGAGAGTAGAAAAAGAGTCATTGTTTAAATGACAAGGTTGCAGAATTTTCATAGTCTCGAGGGGGAAAAATCAAAAGGCCATCTCTAGATTTCAAGTATAAAAAATTGAAAATTGTGAAGGGTAAAAATAAAACAAGGGCGGCTCCAACATAGGCTCCAACTAGGGATCCCGCCTTCCTGTGAGGCGGGAAGAACAGTAGACCACGTGCCAATATTGGGTAAATCAAGTCGTAAGCTAAAACAAGCGGGAAAAAAAATTGAGGAAAAAGGATCGAAGGGGGGGAAAAGAATTTGTTTTTTACCTCGAGAAGTTTTTTCAAAATCAGATACTCTTTCTAAAAATAGCTGTAGTCCCTTTCACAATTTTCCCTTTCCCAGTACTAAACTTTGGGGATGTTTGAAGACATTCGAAATGACCCTAGGGGACTCATTAGATCTTGTGGCTCTCGGCTTGCATCAAAAGAATGAGATTATATATTTTTTAATCGGGAAAGTCCCATCTGAATTTGGGATGTGGATCCAGTTTTTAGGAAGTATTGGTTACCAGAGTAGAGTGATATTCATGTATAACAGCCTTACAGATATCTCAGACATTGGTTCACTGCCAGCGAGCCTGTTCAGTACCCCGGTGAAGTTATCTATCCCCTTTTACTGAATTTCCTTTCACCACTTCGGAAATTATTTATGCATTTAAATGCTAAGACGAGGGAAATCATTTCTGAATTTCCTTTCATCGTCTTTTTGGACTAGGTGGGGGCAATCATTTCTGAATTTCCTTTCACCACCCGTCTTATAATTCATTTTTTGAGCGCGAAGATGGGGGCAATCAGTTTATATCAGGGCTGATATCTGTGTAATATTTTGTATCAGAGGTCTGTCAACTTACTTTGGTTACTCGGTGTCAATCTTCCCTTGACCTTCACAACTCCTTTGTTCTTAGGGAGGCAGGGGAAAATATTTTTTTTAAGAGGCATCCTGTTTGAGCAAGCATTGATTCTTCCGAAGCTGTTGAAAAACCTAGGAAAGTTAGGATCACTCTAAACGTTCCTTCGCTTAGCAGGGGATCAAGTAGTTGTGGGGACCCACTTTCCTTTTAAAATCTGTTTCGAGACTCAGGAGGCTAAAAACGAAAAATTTTATTCCTTCGTAATGAAATGAAAAGATGGCGGCTTTGTCAAAAGTTAGATCTAAAAACAGGCAGGACATAAGGCAGTGATTCATTGATAAAAAATGTAGAAGGTCAAAACAGTTCGAGACTGGCCCTTGTAGATGTCTTTGGGGATGGTTACTTTCGACTGAATTTTCTTAGTTTTAGTGTATTATTCAAACCAATTTAAATCAAAGGTTACCAAGCCAAGCAATAATCCTGTTATTTAACAATTTAGCCGTTATTGCAATATGAACGTTGTTACCTTGATTTTAATTTTGACAGTCTTTGACAACATGTGTATTGAGAAAACCCCCCTTTACCTTTCTTTTCAATTTCTTTGTGCACTACGAAACTACCTTTTTGGGTATCACCTGTTTCATGCCGATTTATTTCTGGTACTGCTTTGCGAATTACTCCTCCCTCTAGCTCGTAAGCGGCTGGAATCCTGCAGAAAGAAAATACGAACTTTATTCAAAATATGTCTAAAAATTATGAACAGAAGAAAACAGAAAGTCTAAAGGGAAATAAAATGCATGTATATACAAACAAAATTTTTATTTTACTTTATTTTATTATTATTATTATTATTTTATTTTTTTTGAAAAATGGCGACTGCGATGTCATGTAATGTTTCAGATATCGCCAGTTGACAGGGGCGCTGAGGACTTCTCCGTCGATGTTTTCCAGCAGGAAATAATTTTCTCCTACTGGAGCCGAAACTCTGAACGGTCCATACCAGAGGTGGTCGAATTTACTATGTTTTGCTGCCTCTTCCCTTCTCGCATCCCATCTTAGCACCAAATCACCTGGAGAGAATTCTTGATCCTTCGCTTTTCGGTCGAACAGTGCTTTCATGTCATCTTGGTACCGCTGCATCTTTTCGTCAACCTCGGTTCTCTGCTGTTGGACCTCAATCAATTGATTTATTCTCCTGGTCACAGGACTGGGTTCTTCATTTTGGTCTTGCCACAGCTTCATTACCAGTAGCGCCGGGTTTATGGGTAGAACGACATCTGTCCCATAGACCATTTGAAAAGGTGAAATGCCGATAGATCTTTTCGTGCTTATGTGGTTTTCCCACAATGTGTATTTTAAATGTACATGCCAAGACCTCTTGTTCTCATCCAATACCTTCTTGATAATGTTTACCAGGCTCTTATTTGACGACTCGGCCAACCAGTTTCCTTGGGGGTAGTATGCAGTGGAATGTCCGAGAATGATGTTGTATTTCTGACAAAAACTAATCATAGCCATAGACTTAAATGCTTGAGCGTTGTCAGTAACTATCTTTCGGGGAAAACCAAATCTCGACAAAATATTTTTCTCCAAGAAGTTGATTACCACCGAGTCTGTTGCCTTCTTGGTTGGAATGGCTTCCACCCACTTAGTAAAATAATCTGTGGCTGTTAAGATCCACCTATGTTGAGCACTGGAATGAGGTTTGATCTCACCTATGAAGTCCAGACCCCATTGTTTAAATGGAGCTTCAGTTTTGACTCGAACGAGTGGTAATGCAGGGAGTTTTTGTTTCCCAGCGAATATTTGACAAGGGTTGCACGCACATACTTTGACATTTACGTCTGAAAATAGTTTCGGCCAATAGTAGCATGCTCTCAAGATCTTGTAGGCTGTGGATCTCCATGCGTGGTGTCCTCCACAAATTCCTTCATGAAATTCCTCTATAACTCGAGGAGTTTTCGACTGGACCAAACAGACTAGTAGGAGTCCGAGTGGATCCTTCCAGTATAGCTGGTTTTCGGCGATGCAATATTGTACAACGTGGAGTTTTAAAGTTCTACATTTGGCTGATGATAGTCCATCTGGGCACTTCAGGTTCAACAAGTAGAACACGATGTCTTTATACCAGCCTGACGATATGAACTTTTCCTCAATATTTGTTGGATCTGTCCGGTCATCCGGCTCGTGCAGGTGTGTGTCTCCGTCTTCTTCTTGGAGGCAATTAATATCCAGGGCTCTAAGATTCAACTTAGCCAAGAGTTTGGCGACGCCCTTCCCCTTTATCAATTTTGTTGTCTTGACTTCCAGATCAAATTCTTGTATTTTAGCGAGCCATTGCCCTCTTTTTCCGTCACTGTCTAGCTGTACCAATATGTCCTTTACATAACTGGTGGGTACATACGCGATTATATTTGAATGTAGCACATAGGTTCTGAATTCTTTCAATGCTTTTACCATTGCGTATGCTTGTTTTTCCACTATGTTGTATTTCAGTTCTGCATCTCTGAGGCTTTTGCTGAAAAACGCTATCGGCTGTTCGAACCCCTCCTCATTTTTCTGCAAGAGTACCGTGACGATGCTATGTTCAGAAGCAAAAGAGAAGATGAGGAAATCCTTCAGATAATCTGGACTTGATAGTACAGGCGCCTCGCTTATAACCTTTTTAATGTGCACGAAAGATGCCCTGGCCTTGGCAGTCCAGTTTACCCCACTGTCTTTCTTCAACATTCTTGTAATCAATTTGACAATCTCAGCGAAGTTGGGAATAAACCTTCGTAGAAAATTTATCTTACCTAAGAATGATTGAATTTCTTTTATATTTCTCGGGATAGTGATAGTATCTATCGCTTCAATCCTCTTAGGATCGATCCTGATTCCTTCCTTAGATACGACATGGCCTAGAAGCTTACCTTCCCGCATAGCGAAATGAGATTTCTTTGGATTAAGGGATAGACCAAACCTGCGACACTTTTCGAACGTCTGTCTGAGATGCATCAAATGTTCTTTGTCAGTTTTAGAAAAAACCGTCAGATCATCAAGGTAAATGACTATGAACTTGTCCCTTTCTCCCACAAAAGCAATGTCCATAGCTCGCTGGAAAGTGGCCCCTGCATTCATCAAACCAAAAGGCATTTTGTCATACATGAAAGTACCCCAGGGCGTGGTGAATGCAGTTTTTTCCCTGTCCTGTTCATTCATAGCGATCTAATTATAACCAGAGAATCCATCTATCATTGACATTCGATTAGCTCCAACGACCTTTTCTAAAATGTGGTCCATCTTGGGCAGCGGGTAATTATCTTTGAGAGAAGACTTGTTTAGGTTTCGGAAATCCACACATAGTCTGATTTCCCCGTTCTTTTTCCTGACTGGAACTAGGTTAGCTACCCAGTCCGAGTATCTCAAAGGTACAATTATCTTGGCGTCCAAGAGTTTTTTGACTTCCTTTTCTATCATGGGTAACAGAATGGGGTTAATTTGGCTAAGCTTTTGCCTAAACAGTTTGACCCCGGGCTTCAAAGGTATCTTGTGATCAATAATGGAAGTGTCATACATTTTCAAATCATCATAGGACCAGGAAAAAACATCTTTGTATTGCCTGAGCAAGTCTTGGTACTTCTCTTTCGTTTTGGGAGGGAGGAATTTCGATAGTTTTACCATTCGGGGTTCTTTTTCGGTCCCTATATCACATTCCTCCACCTCTTCTGGCTGGGGCTGCAAAGTGGCCTTTACAGGTACATCGTTCTGATCGAAAAGTCTTTCCAAAGGAATCAATCCCTTGGGAATCTGATTTTTTTTAAGGACCAGCATACGATGATCCGCGATTTTTTCTCAGAAAACTTCGGGTTCCTCTCCTTCCTCCATGATCCACATGGAATCATTTTGGTTTTCTTGGTCAACGTGAGTTTCTGAGAATTCACCTACTGCTGTAAGGAACTTCTTAATCTGTTCATCATCTTCAAAGACTTGCCAGTGTCGGATATTGTCTGGTATGGAAGGCTTGTATCTGATTTCGATATGATATTTCAGTTTGAAGGTCGTGGGAGGAGAAAAGGTTGAAGCTGCCTTTGCCAATGCATCAACATGTAGATTCTTAGTGCGAGGGATAAAATGGATATTTACAGATGAGATTTTTTTTTCGATGAGATCCCAAGTACAATTTCTATATGCTCTTAGTCTGGGATGCCTGGCTAGGTACTGTCGGTTCACTTGTCTTACTATCAATTCTGCGTCACCGTATACCTCCAAGTTTTTTATATTTAATCTCTTGGCAGCCTCTAATCCTAAGATCAATGCTTCATACTCGCATACGTTATTAGTGTAATCTATGTCCCACTGCAAACGATAGGAGAAAGGCACAATGAACTTACCTTCAGATGCCACCAGAAGTACTCCAGCACCAGCCCCTTCAGAAGACAAAGCGCCATCAAAATACATTTTCCATACACCAATATTACACATCTCTTCTGTCATGGGGTTTGACTCTTCTTGCTTTGTATCAATTTCTTCCAGGAAACCTTCCAGACCATCATCAAAAGACAGGATGTAGTTTCCCAGATCTTGGTCTACGATGTAAATAGGGAAGTTATGAGGGTTTTGAGGGTCACTGACCGTGTATGCTAATCTTGTCTCTCTGTATAAACGAGTGAACTGACCACAGAACAAAGGGATGGTGGCATAAGTCATGTATAACTGAAGAGAACCCCCCAATTTGGCTCCCCATGATCTAGATAATAGCATGCCATACTTAGGGGGGATGTCTGCGATAACCACATCCATCAGTATACTCTTGATTGGGACCTGTGCCAGGGTAACTACAGGATCCTTTATCATACCCATGCATTTAACTTTCCTCGAATCAAAAGAGTACAGATTCCCATAAGGTCTTGTAATCTGGAGACCCATCTTTTCCATTATAATCTTGGGCATCACATTATGAGAAGCTACAGAGTCCAACATACAGTTATGCAACAACTGATCATGTATATTCATAGTGATATAGAAGGGAGCGATGTTGTCTTTGGACCCTTCAAAATGGGGACCAAAAGTGATGTTAGGTCTATCATCTTCCAAGTTTATAACATCAGAGTGGCTTTCTAGTTCGGAGACACCTATCATTTTGGTAATTTGTTTGCGATAAACAGGGTTTTTCGCTAATTCCACCAAAGGGATGGGTATCTTAATTTTGCTTAACTCATTTTCGATACTGAATGCTCCGTTTACATTGTCAGTTTGTCCGGTTGAGACTTCCAAACTCTTTCTTTCTGAATTATTCGTCTGGATAGATTTATCATTCATGGTCTTAGTTGAAGAAGTATCTTTGTTTACGGGTTCGATTGGCTTTGTTTGAGCTCCGACTTTTTCTACCTCGGATTCTTGAGTGCTCACTCTTCTCGTTTTGTTTTTGGGTGGTGGGGTCTCATCTGAAGGAGGCTCGTAATCTTGACCTCTTTGAAGGATTTTTCTGGGTTGAATTGTCGAGGTAAATTTATTCTTAGATCTCAGGTTGTACCTTGATTGAAGCTCAGCCATCATTATCTCAGCTTCTGGTTGGGATTCACAGATCTCATTGGGATCACCCTCTTCGCTCTCATTTGACGGATCTGGCGTATTTAGAGACTTTTCGTAGTCTTCACGAGTCAGATATGGTTGACTACAGTCATCACCGAAGTTGGTGACATCATTATCTGAATCCTCAAAGTCTTGAAAATCGTTAGCTCCTATAAAATTTTCGTTTTTCAAGGGAGCTTGTATTTTCTTATCTTCCTTTTTTATTTGTCTTTATTGATTAGGAGGGTTTGGATTTCTCTTGAAATCCATTTTGGGATAAGTGTCAGACTTGGCTTGTTCAAGTTCCATTCAGGTTAATTTATTTGACAATTCTTTAATCACTCTATCCATATCGTCCACCCTGTCGTCTGAGGATCTATTGGACCCTGAAGGGCCGGCTGGTTCTCTATAGCATTTGGTCTCTCGGTTTCCATTCTCTATCCTAGCCTTAAGTTTACCCGAAGCCATCATATTAGATTATATCTCTATCACATCGTCCTGCATACGGTTCAAGGTGGCTCCCCTTCGCTCTCGCAGAAGTAGTGCGAAATCTGGCTCGAAAGCTCCTGCGAAAGTCACTTTGGCCGAGGGTTGAGATGGTTTGACTTCGGCTGGGATTTTATTGTACAGTTTATTGAATCTCAGAATGAATTTCATGACTGATTCCGATTTCTTTTTCTTCAAAGACCCAAATTCGGTTAGATAATAGAGATGGTCTTTTCGCTCGCCCCATTGTCTGAGGAAAGCATCTTCCAAGGCATCATATGATGGGATAGAGGCTGCGGGTAGGCTCCGAAACCAAGTTCGGACCTGACCTTCAAAATTTTGGACAAGGAGTATCGAATATACATCCTCGTGCTCGATACCAAAGATATCTACGAATTGGTCGAAAAAATTTATATATTCGGTCGCAGTCAAATCTCCCTCCCTGGTGAATTTTGGTAAATTTTTTTATGTAGTTTTCTGGAAGATCATGTAGGGGGATGGGCAATACTAAAGGAGCATACCTGGCTGCGACTTTCACGAAAAATATGTGAGGGGGGGGGAGGCCCTTGGCCTCCGCCTCCTCCTAGAGGACCTCCTCCGCCACCTCCTCCTAGGGGGACTCCTCCCCCTCCTCCTCCTCCTATAAACCCTCCATCTCCTCCTCCGGCGACTGCCATCATCATTTGTGGAAAGTCATAAAGGGGATTTTCGAAAAATGAAAGGGAAACTTTATTTTCTTCGCTAAGAGGAGACTCTGAGGAGGAAAGGTAAGGAACGTGAGGAGTTGGTTCCTCAGACTTGCAAGAGAAGGAATCGGGAAAACCGACAGGTGTGAGAAACGAGTGTGTAACACACTCCTCAAGATTTGGAGAAGTTGGGAAATTCAACTGAAGATAAGATGGTGTTTCAAAAGCCGACGATCCTTCAAGAGGGTCCTTTCCTCTGTGTATTAAGGGGACTATTTGATGAATCTCACTCCAAATTTCAGGGTGGATTGGCGTTGAAAGTTTAGCGTCAAATAAATGACTGAGTGAGGTCGAGGGTTCGGAAGGATTCTCGGCCTTTAGCGAGGGGATTTCAAGTTGGTAAACTACAGCGGTTAGCTTTAAAGAGCCTCTCGTTTTTAGAATTTTTTCAGTATCAGTAACTGGTGTGAACTGCTCACCATCTGGGTTTTGCTTGGTATTCCTTCGACCGAATGCCAGTTTATTTCTTCGTGGAGTCGCCAAGTGAAAGACAAAAAGCCTTAAAAGTGTGTACTCTTTGTTCACTATCAAAGGGTAACACTTTCAATGTAAAATAAATGTCGTTTTCCCAGGGAAAAAGATTTCGTAACTTCGGTCCCCGACAACGGCGCCAGTAAGATGTTGTTCTTGAGTCTGTACTTAAGGCTCAAAAGCACAGTGTCAAGGAATCCGAAAGTGGTTAAGGTAAGGAGAAGGGAAAATGTCAACCTTCGGAGAAAGAGTCTAAGGGAGATTTCTTCGTTGAGGTTGTCTGGCTTCGAACTACTCTTAAATAGTTATGTCACTTTCAATGGCTACCCATGATTATTCAAGCTCGACCCGGTTAGTGGCTGTTTTAAGGATAGTGTTGAAGAGGTTCAAGGCAACATGCGTTTGGTTCAATAATCCGGGTTCAACGTTAGGTTGAGTTGGTGTAGGAACTGTCATGGGGGAACAATACTGGTAAGAGAACTGTTAAGAAAGATTGAGTGTTGTCTCAGTTTAGTTTTATAAAAGAGAATTCACGGTTGTAGTATTAACGATGTATGAAAATCTAAGGCTCGTTCCCGTAACTGTATTATATCTTAATCAAAGGGGTGAGATGGGGAAAAAAATTAATCCATTTACAGTGTTAGGTTCCTATCAAGGGAAAATCTTACGAAGTAAATGGAAGGAGATAATATTTAAGAAAATAACCGATGTAACAAAAAATGCATGTAGAATTCCGAAACTGCAAATTGGTCTTACACAGCTGATAGCTAGTGCAGAGGAAAGGCAATAAACAATTACAGAAAACCCAAATTTATTCGTTATAGTAGTGGTAGTACTAAATTATAACGAAGAACATCAATTACGAATATGAATTGAAAATGAAAAAAGAGGAACAAGAAAGCAAACATGTAATACAGAAGTGACGAAATTGAGAATCTCGGATCTGCTTGTATTAAATCTCAATACAAAAACTCTATTACAAAATCTCAAAAAGGGTCCAGCCCCGATTAATTCTCTCTAAGGTATATTTATACAATTTCTGTAAAGCATGTAGAATCTCAATAGTCGCAAAAATTTCAGTTATGACAGAGGAGAGAGAAATCGCTCTATCTCCCCTAATCTGTCTTCGCTTATTGCCAGGCGCTCGTCTTCTCGCGAACTCGGCGCAGGCGTTACATATTTCTACAAACTGAGATACGAGCTATGAAGGCTCTGCTTGACAGCTGGCCTCGACGAAGTAACATTCTCGGGCTAACAGCTGCAGCTTGTCCTCCATTTGTGCACAGATGATGTCGAGAGCACTTAGTTGTGTGCTGGGTTTGACCATGTGCTTATCAACTTTGGCCATGTCCACCGTATCCATCTAAGAGATGTCGGCCGAATCTCTCTCATCCTTTCCCTTCAGATCGAGTGAGATCTGTTCCACATTTATTTGCATCAATGCTTCTGCATCGCCTTGACTGTCAATATCCAACAACTCGCCGTCTATGGAGTTAAAATCTTCTTCTAAAGAATGGGTTACTTTTTGGGCTTTCTCCTTGCCCAGGGCAATGTTATGCTCCCAATCTTTCAATAGAATATTGCGTCTGGTTTGTTCAGGGATGGCAAGCCCAGGAGCTCCTGCCGAACCCCTATTATTTGTGGCGATTACCGCGTCCTGGAAAGCGACCCGAGCCACTTCGGCCTCCCTTTCCCTAGCAGTCAGGTTCTTGGACACCTGATTCACCAACAGACAATTCTCCCGGATCTCTCCTATCCTGGCAAGCAAATTCTGCTGTGCCGAAAAGACTTTCTCTGAATCTCGCTGGCTCGGGATTTAAATATGTCGATGTCTATTTATCCGCTCTCTACGATTTCTGCCCGAGCCTGCAGATGTTCAATCATATTTCTCTATTCGCTCACCTGCGCTCTACCATCTCGGACCAGCAACTGTGCTTGCTCAAGCTTGGTCTTGAGAATTTCTATTTCGTTTTTGTCGGCCACTATGGCCTGTTCTATCTCCATGCTGGAATGAACTTTAGCATTCTCTGCGGCTGTAGCCAATCTAGCCTCGAGGGTCCTGATTAGGCGATTTTTTATTTTTAGTTGGTTATTCAAAATCCCAACTGAGAATTGATTTTCCGAAGCATATGCCCCCAGTGTTCCCGCGATTTCAGTGGCGAGTTGATCACTTTTCTTATTTCTTCCATCGATCATGATTTTATATTTTTTCGCAATGGACTCTCCTTCTTGATAGAAATCTCTTTTCACTACCGCCTTCCTCTTTTTATCAAAAAATAACTCATTTGGAGGGAGTTCCTCTGCTCTTATGGGCCTCATTTCTTCACTAAATATCCATCCCTCGCTAACATTTCCCTGTGCCGACTGCAAGGGTGTGACCGAGGTGATGGGATCTCCTATTTGTTTTGCCGATTCTCTTGGAGTATTGACATGATTCTTCTCCTTTGGCGTACCTAGAATCTCTATTTCAGCCTTCGGCTTCTGTTTCCTTGGTGGGCCTGGAGTTTTTACTTCAGCCTCCAAACTCTGTTTCCTTGGCGGGTCCGGAGTCTTCTCTTCTGCTTCAGGATTCTTAGTTTGTTCCCCTTCTTGGTGTTTTCCAAGGTTAGAAATTGCGTCCTCAAAACCTTCAACATCCTTCTGTTTTGTCTCAGAAGCAGCTGAACCTCCCAACACAGCGGGGAGACATCTTCGTCTATGTTCCTGGAATTTTAATACAAATGTTGTGTCTTCGGGTGCTAATGATTAGATCCGGGCTAACACTTCTTCATAAGATCTCGCCCCTCGGAAAACGTCGTCCGAGGGTGAACTTTCATGCTCAAATATCTTGAGCCCACAATGAGCCAAATGGTGGCTCACAACCCGCTGTGGATCATGTTTCTTAACTTCGATGGAGACCAAACTTAGGTCCTCCAGGGCTACAGCCTCGGCTTTGGCATGCCCAAAATATAACAAAGAATAGGAATTCAGCCGAATGGGAAAAGAAGGCCATACCTTCTTTGAGTAACCCTTGATTTCTTTGCTCACCCCTCCAATTACCATTTTCCAGGCGACCTCTCGATAAGCCAACTTGTCGGGGATGAACAAGGGAAACGCATGAGGGGGAACAAAAGCCTCGAAAACTCTGAAATACAAAAACTCTGCCTCCACATACCAATCCTCTATGCCACTCAGACCTGTTGCAATGCTGTCTGAGACGCGAGGTGGTGGGTGCCCAAACATGGCGATATGTAAGGGCACCATCACCTAGTTAAAAATATCATATGTGAAGTTTTCTGGTTTATTCTCCCATAGTTTGTCATGATACTCATGTACGGGTTTTTCTTGGGCTGGATTCCAAGCCCAGCTCATCAAGGGGAATGGTGTCATGGAACATACCGCGTCCATGATATATGCTGACATGAAAACCGAGGACGGTTCTCCACTCGCCTTCTGCTCCTGATACTCTGTGACCCTGTTGGCCAAACTGTCCGAGAGTATCTTTGCCAAATTAAACGAGCAACCTTCTGCGACCCGAAACATGTGAGGCACCCACACAATGTAGAAATGCGATGTGTCTTCTCTCCCAAATAGTAGGCATGTCATCATGGCCACATATTTATACTGTGGCTCCAAGGAAGCGATAGAATAAACGCCCTGCTCATTTGCTCTGAATTTCGCAGAGCGCGAAACCCAAACCTTGATCAAACCGGGCATGGTTTTGTCGTACTGGGTGCACTCTTTCTCCTTGAATTCCTCCAGGAACTCGGCACCATATGTATATTCAGATGTCGAAGGTAGCTTGTAGATGGTTTGTAGATGCTCGGGCCTAAAAGTCCTGACAGTAACTCGCTGGTTGTTCATGATCGTCCTGGTAGGCAAGTCTACATGGTCCAATGCCCATCAGATCATGTCGTAATACGGAAGCAACCGTGACCTGGTTGCTATTTTGTGCATCCTGGATTGGACGATTATATTGTACTTGGTGTATAGATCATCCCTTTCGATGTCGTCGGAGTCGTCTGAGTAATCTACCAATTCTGCTTGCAGAACATTTGAAACAAATGACCAGTCGGGGATCGAGTCGACACTTCTGGGTGAAGTATCAGCGTCAATGTCTGAGCCCTGTCCCACGACTTCGACATTCACCTTCGCTACTTTCCGCAGAGCCATGGCCAAAGTTTGCATTTTCTCTCTCCTTCGATAGAACTGCGTATACATGCAGAAAGTAATTAACTCAGAAACGATGAGATCCGCGTGCTATGAAAAATGCA
This sequence comes from Picea sitchensis, assembly GCA_010110895.2. NCBI lineage: Eukaryota > Viridiplantae > Streptophyta > Pinopsida > Pinales > Pinaceae > Picea > Picea sitchensis. Next base: position 34,597 of record SNQJ01S0160024.1, read on the forward strand.
TAATGAAACGTAGCTCTTGCATATATTTGAAAAAACGATACTTTTCAAAACAAGCCTATCAATTCGCAATTAGAAATAAACTTATGCCGTAAAAATCCGATCTTACACATAGATTTACCTTATCTCCCCATCAATGTCATAAATTTTGGCGGTTTAAAAGTCAGTTGGCTCATGGAATTAAAATGCTCCTTCAAGAATCGTACAAGCATCGAAACTCGGGATAAGTCTTGATTAAAATTAATTAATCCAAATTTGTCCATGTACATAATTTCTTGCCATTCGTTATCTCGTAAATCTTCTGTTAACATTTTGAGTTTTCAACTCCCGAGACCGCGAGGACCGAGTTTAGCTTAATCAAATGTAATCGGGATTTGAGGCATAATTAATTTCATAATTGTTTCATTCGCCTTATCGCAACTCGAAACTTCGAAGATCCATTTTTAGGAGATTAGTACGCCGAGTCGCGAAACCGTGATAGGGAGATAGTTAAGACTCAATTAAAGGGAAGAAGACTTGGATTAGGCGATTAATTAATCATGTTATAATTACATCGCGACTTCGTGAGTCAGAGTTTTAGGCGCTGCAACTTTCGAAAAGATAGTGCCGAGTGGCGAAATGCCGAGAAAATCTTTAACCATGGTTAGCCTTTTTGCCTTTAATTTTTGACCAGGGTTAGCCCGAAAGAACCTTGTGTTCTCGGCTCTCGGGGCTGTAAAAATAAAAATTCAAACTTGGCGAACGCCGAGGCGCGAAACCCCGACGACGTCTAACCACTGAGTTAAAGATTTTACCCTGGTTACTGTTTTGAGTGAAAAATTAATACGAGTTCTCCGTTTCGTGACTCGGGGCATGTGAACTCATGGATTATAGTGTCCGACTAGCGAGATCCCGAAGTAAAACGAAAGAGTCGAGCATTCTTATGAAAGTTGACTTGTTTCGAGAGTTGAAAAAGCGTCGTTGTTTAAATGACAAGGTTGCAGAATTTTCATAGTCTCGGGGGAAAAAAATCAAAAGGCCATCTCTAGATTTCAAGTATAAAAAATTGAAAATTGTGAACGGTAAAAATAAAACAAGGGCGGCTCCAACAACTTGTTTTGATAAGCAAGGTAAATTATCCCTCCAAAGCTAATATCCATACATGTAAACCTCCATGCTAATATCATGTAATACTTAATAATTGTACTTTCACCTCA
>SNQJ01S0160024.1:35799-51832 GCA_010110895.2 Picea sitchensis
ATTGCAATATAAACATGAGTGTTAACTTAGAAAAATCAAACATTTTACTTGATATGTTATGGTATAAGGTTTTAATGTTTATTATTATGAATGTTTTTCTTGGGTATTTTTTTTTTCTATTGTAAAAATGGTATGGTCAAAATTTAAAGAAATAAAAATTTGTGACGATAAATTTAGCATATAACAACATAAAAGAATTGGACAATCACAAAATTGCATAAAAGAGATAAAGTGATAGATATGAAAAACAAGACAATCATAAATTTTCATCTGACACAGAAAATTTGAAATTCCAAACTTGGTTCTATGGAGATACATGGGTGATTGAAACAAAGGTTTCATTTTACATAGTGGTAGGCAAAAATAAGCAATGGTTTGAATACAGTTAAAGTTTTGCCAAAATATCTTAAATGAAGGGCCTCTTTTTATATTTGGTCAAGATAGGCATTGTTAAATCACCTTTTCAACGACAAAATTGTCAAGAGTTCAAACTCTCACTTTAGACATGCACCAAAGTTTGCAGAGGAAAATGACATATTGAAGGTGTAGGCTAAAAGGAAAAATGATTTGCACCTTTGTCGACAGCCTTTTCCAACGCTTATGCCCCCCACCGACGACTATACCTCCTCTTCAATGATTCCATCACTCCAAACGGTTTTAACCCAACTTCTATCTCCTTTTCCATTATCATTTGTAGTGGGTCCATCTATGTCAAACATGGAGCTATGAAATCGACACACAGACAGTACTCCATTTACCATTTCAAACTTTTGATTTCCGTCCCAAGGTCACTCCCATGTTCCTTGATCACTCCTCCCCTGAGTGGATTGTAGTACAATTGGAATTACGCTCGGCATGAGGCACACAAAAACATTAATATTGTCATTTCAACTTCCTTGTAGTCGTCTTTGGCATTGCAAAAACTGGTTTGTTGTTAACTTGCTCGCTAATTTGGTTTGTTATGCTATTATCGAGATTGTTTTCTTTTAATATGATTCCAAAGGCTCTTGTTGTTGGATCTTGTGAAGTAATAATTTGCAAATTTTTTTTCCTTAGATTGAATGTTTAGCTCAAATTGACTAGAAAAATTTCACCCTGTCACATCATTTCAGTTTAAAATTTTAAAGATGTATTTCTTATCTTGTTTAATGTATGCTAGAGTTTCATTTTCGGAGTTGTGAAAGCATTCACCCAGTAGCATATCTTTTCTTTTTTTCCCTAGGTTGATTATTTATAGCCTACGCTATCTCTCTCAACCTCTCAGGGGATGGTGATGCAGGAGCATCGTTGTCACTCACGCGGAGCAAGACCCATCAGTGTCTGGGAATCTGTATGAGAGCTCAACGCTGGTAGTCACAGAAGATATTTTGAAGTTTTCCTTACCTCAACGCTAGAATTAATCTTTTGGGCACGCTTGAAATCAGGACGAGAAAATCTGGAGGCACACTTGGACCATTATGAACGAACTAGGAGATCCCACTACGGCTCTAGAATGCGATTGGTCCAGATAGTCGTTAGGTTAAGTTTTTAGAGTAGGCAAGTAGCCAGGGGGGAAACCCTAAGAACCCTTCGATAAATAGAGGTTTTGTACACCCGAATGAGGCTAATCAGGGAATCATCTAGTGAGGTTGGTAGTTAGCTGCATAGTTGCAGAGCAGCAAGTTAGTAGGAGATTTTCTGAGTTTTTAGTTTTTGTCTTAATCACAGTTGTAACAATTTTCACTTATGAATAGAATAGCGGAAATTTGATTCAAGGATGGTGTGAACATTGTTTTGTAATTATCTATGTTTGTGTTCCCATAAGTGAATGAATGAATCTCATATGAGTAGATGAGACTGTGAATGTGAATGTGAGGATAAGTTTCAATTGTTTCTCTTATGTTGAAGTAGTGCAAGGTGTGCACACATAGACACAAGGAGTTTGTTGACAGGATCTATCTCGATTCCGAGGCTCAAAAGAGATAACACGAAACTTTCCCTTTTCAAGGAGTGCAAAGAGACTAGTGCATGGCGTGCACAGTCATCCACAAGAATCCAAACCTTGCGTAAAGATCTGGTGCAAGGAGTGCACAGATCCGAGATTTTATTAAGTGTCAAAGGGTCTTTACAAGAAGTCGAAGAACCAGAAAGGAGAATGCCAGGAGGGCGAGAAGAATTTATCTTCGAAAAATCCTTCGGATCTGAATCATCAAAATTTCCAAAGCGCAAGGAGTGCGTGGGAAATCGAAGTCCTTAAAATACCAAGCTCAAGGGGGGTAACACTTTTCATAAGTGTTAAGGAGGCCCAAGAATCGAACCTGTCGAAGGAGCAAAGGTTCGAAACCTTTGTACCTAAGTCTGAGGAAGGGGTAAGCCCAAAGGAGGAGATATCTCAGTCATTCGATCCGAGTACAAGAGAATCAGAACCGTCCATCAGGAGGGACGCATAGAAAACGATCAACATTTCATTGACTCGCGCTTGGAAGAAGTCAAAGGGAAGAGCACCAAGAATTCCCGAGACGTGAAACTGCGACTTGATCTGAGCCGTTGGACTTAGGAAAGATCTGGACCGTTGATTGTCCAGGGTGAAATAATGACATTTTGGGGATCGAAAGATTGGAGGTGGCAAGTCTTTTGACTTCGCGAAATGTGAAGTCCCAAAGTCATCATGATCGTCAAATCGAGGGAGGATGTGGACTGTCAGACCTGAAGCGTAGGAATTTCAGTTATCGAGAGAACGGAGGCAAAGGAACTCCGAAGTAGCGAAATGTGAAACATCGACTTGATCACAGCCATCGATCAAGGGAATATTTGAGTCGTATATCTCGGGTCATCGCAATTTTGACTACCTGGTTAACAGAGGTAGCAGTGCTGCCAGGGTCGCGAAACGCGAAATCCTGACGCACTTTTCACTCGAGTGCGTGGTCACCGCCAGTGGTCACAAGGGAGAAAGGGCTTAGCAGAGAGAAGCTAGTGCTTATTTGGCATTGAGGTTCGAACAATGCTTGGGAGAGAAGTTGTGGGTCTTAGGCGACCTGCACATTTGGGGAAAAGGACTTTTGTAAGAGGGTTTGGGGTCTAGCAGAGACCCGTAGATTCAATCAGACTCAGTATCTTGATCGAACCTAGACTGGGAGGTCGCGCAGCCCTTAGGAGAGAAGGGGGGTCTACATCAGATGGGAAGGATGTGTGGGTTTTCTATGTTGACTAAACCCTCCTCTCAAATTTTTCCGTTTATGCAACTTATAATTACGGGTAATATTAACTTAACTAACAAACAAATGAATTTTCCCTCTATTTTGTTTTCCTCGATATCTTTCTTTTGATAGGAAGATATGACTATGAGAGGAATGCCACTGAAAAGAATATGGCTCAAGTTGGTTATCACTCATGGGAGGCACTTTTGTTGAGGTGTTCATTGTGTGTCACCTTTGGTATTTTTCTAATTTTTTATGTAAGTTTTTATATATATTGATAGGGAATGCATAGTCATGACTCATGTGATTCATTTATATTTCTATGACAAAATTTTGATGAGAGTAACTCAAATTAGGTTCATTTGAGCCTCTTTGTCTTTTATTTTTTGATGGGCAATAAATACCAATCAAGTCACCCATTTGTTTTGTTTGATACATTGGTGGGTGCATTCTGATAAGTAATACCCAATAACAAAAACAAAAAACCTTAAGAAATTCCAGTCAAGACCAACCCTATAAGCCAGTAGGCCTTTACTTCTCTGACCATGGTGGGGTGATAGAAGTATCCATCATTTTGTTTGACAGTTTTGTGGGTTATTATTAAGGTTAATGTATGGGAAAATATAATGAGATCACTCATGCAATCTATTTGGTGTTTTGTTGGGTGAATTTATCTGCAAGAGGACTAATGAATATGAGACGTCTACCATTATTTATAAATATGAGAGAAGATTGAATATTGAGAAAGATGGGTTTAGGAACCGAGGGAACTCTGGCAATCAATGGAGTGATTTGTTTGGATATTCTTGTGGAGATTGGACTTTCAAGCTTCCTGAACCCATGTATTCCATTGTCTAATCTTAATTGTTTTTATGTGTTTCATTCAGTTATGGAAACTATTACCCCTTCTATGGTAATTTATAGTTGAAAATGTAAAGGGACATCATCATATTTTGGTCTTAAGGATCTCAATATTGTCAAATTTACTAATCTCATATGCTTTGTAATTGACGAATAAATCATGTAATATTTCTTATCTTTTATTTTTACAGAGCCCTATTATTTATGTCTAATTGATGTGATTCCTATGTTTGGTTGTGGCACCTAGAATTACACAATGCAGAGTCTCTATGTGACCTATGTACATTACACATCCCAAGTCTCTAACATGACAAATTGTCTTTACAACCTGGCCACTGCCTAGAAACAATTACGTATTTAATTATTGATTTGCAATGTTTTTTTTAATAGTCTCCTCATTGTAGATTTGTTTTCATCAAGGAAGCATATGCATTCACATTTCAGTGGTAGAAAACATTTTTCAAGTAAATTGCACTTGTGTCTCTTTGGAGAAAGGGGACCACTACCAATCTACCCTAGCCATAATAGTAGTTCTAATAAGAATTCTCACATTTGGAATTCCACCCTTTGTATAAATTTCTTTTGAACTATGTTTCTCTTTGTGTATAAAGTAAACTCTGTAACTTTTCTTTGAATGATGGGTAATCGGTTTTCCTACTCTGTATGAATTTTACATTGAACAACATTTTTTTTTTCTTTTTTCTTCACACCATATTAGCACAAATTATAAAAAAATATAAGTTAAATAACAAATAATATAGAAACCAATAAATTATTACCGTTTTATATTAATATTGATAATTAACTTTCATAGAGATTTATTTGGGTTGAAGTTGAGGTGCCATAAATACCGGGGCTACTTTCCAGAGAGCGATGGATATTGATTTTTGCGATCTAATCAATCAATCTGTAGTGGTATTTCTCAATGATGTCACTGTTTTCTCCAAAAATAAGGGGGATCACTTGTCCCATCTGAAATATGTTTTACAACGATGCCACAAGTACAACATCTCTCTAAATCCTAAGAAATCTGTCTTTGCAGTGGAACAAGGCAAGCTGCTTAGATTCATAGTATCCAATGAAGGGATGATCATTGATCCCGAAAGAACTCAAGTCATTTCCAAGCTTCCTCCCCCCTCTTCCAAAAAATCTATGCAATCTTTTCTAGGTCAAATAAATTTTGTCAGAAGGTTTGTCCCAAGTTTCTCAGAAATGGTGAGGCCATTACAAAACTTAATAAAAAAAGGATGTTCAATATCATTGGGGACCACAGGAAAGTCAAGATTTTGACTCCATCAAAAAATCCATAGTTGAGGCTCCCTCCTTAATGAGCCCTGATTTTTCACAAGATTTCACTCTTTATACGTTCGCCTCTGATCGATCTTATGCCGATGTGCTGGCCCAAAAGAATGCTAAAAACAACGAAATTCACATTTCCTGTATGAGTTCATCCTTCAAGGGAGTAAATATTAATTACCCAGCTGTATATCAACAGGCTTATGTTGTTTTTAAAGAGGTAAAACATTTTCGATCATATCTACTGAAATCTAGAACTAAAGTCATTGTGCCTTATCCTGTTGTCAGAAACTTGCTAGTACAAAAAGAACTGGGTGAAAAATAGGCAAACTGGATGACATCCTTAGAAGATTATGACCTCGAAATTACCCTTGCGCAAATTGTTAGAGGCCAAGGCCTATGTAAATTAGTGGTCGATTCAGTTGAAGAGCAACAAAGTCAAATTGATGTTTTAACTAAAAATCAACATGATCAAAGTCAAATCTGTTGTGCGCAAGGTGCTGCTAATTCTTGGTTTGATGACATTAAGTTTTATCTAACGCATGGTACTGCTCCTTATCATATTGATCCGAAAAAGAGAAGAGAATTAAGACTAAAATCTTCACCTTTCCATCTAGTGAATGGTATATTATTTCGCAGGAGAAGCTGGTGGGCACTTCGGTGGAGACACTACTGCTCACAAAGTATAAAGAGCAGGGTAATATTGGCCCACACTATTCAAAGATGCCAATATATTATGTCGCAAATGCGTAATCTGCCAAAAGGCTTATGGACAAGTACAGAAGGCGACATTCCCGCTGCAACCTGTCTCGGTGGATTTCCCTTTTCAGCAATGGGGTCTTGACATCATTGGTCCAATTTACCCCACCTCCTCACAGCAACATAAATACATCATTACAACGATGAACTATTTTACCAGATGGTCCGAGGCTCCACCATTAAAGGTGGTAAACACCAGTCAGGTAATATCTTTCCTTAATTCAAACATCATTACTCGATTCGGTATTCATGAATGTTTGGTCTTCGATAATGATTCCTATTTTTCATCCCTCAATATGAGTGCCTTTTCTTTAGAAAAAAGGGATAAAACTGAAATATTCTGCAAACTATTACCCCCAAGAAAATGGTTTAGCAGAATCGACAAACAAAAACCTGATCAAGATCATCAAGAGGACAGTTTATGAAAACCACAAAAATTGGCACACCACACTTTTTAATACAATCTGCGCTGATAGGGTGACTCTGAAAACCGTTGTTGGTAATTCCCCCTTCTTTCTCGTTTACGGAAGGGAAGGAATTCTCCCTCCACATGTTCTGCTTCCCTCTCTGCAACTATCACAGAAATTTCAAGAAGAGGATTGTCCTCCCCTGGAAAGTCGGATTAATGCTTTGCTGAAGTTAGAAGAGGTAAGAGCCCAAGCGAAAGAAAAACTGGATCAACATCAATGTATTTTTAAAAGTTGGTTTGATTCGACTTCTGCCTCGGACAAGAATTTCGAGGTGGGTGATCTTGTCCTCAAGTGGGATAAACCTCATGAGGGGAAAGGGGAACATACCAAGTTCCATAATCTGTGGTTGGGACCTTTCTTAATCGCTGAAAAACTAGGTCCTAGTTCTTTCCGCCTACAGAATTTAGAGGGATAGCCAGACACCTTCCGAGTGAATGGCCAAGCTCTCAAAAGGTATTTCACTTGACAGATCCCAGATACACCTTTTGTACATATTTTTCTGTTTTGATTTGTTTTTCTTTCCTCTTTTTCTTTTTATTTCGTTTTTTGTTTTATTGGCTTTCCAGGTAAAACATGTCTGTATTACAATTTAGTTCAAAGAAGGAGATTTGAATGCATCATATTAAAACAAATGTCAAGGACTGTCAGAGCGTCAACTGTTGTAATTGCCTAAAAACATAGACTAGTTAAAGAGGTTTTTTGTTGAGAATTGATTTCTGGTTTCAATTTGCATTTGTGAGCAGACACGACTATTATTAAAAGCTATTTACGCTGCCCCTGCTTTTAAGAAAGTGACTCAAGAATGTTTTTATGTCCCCGAAAATTAGTTTCATTAGTAAACTATTTTCAGATCATGATGAAGGTTAGCAAGCAAAAATTAAAAGGCTAGAAAATAACAAGTCTTGTAAAAATTGGAATTTTCAGCGTCACCCCGCTCTTCTGAATGTTTTAAAACTTATATCATATTGTGAATAATTTCTCAAGAGTTGTGGGAAGTGTTTGTAAACCCGTCAGGATACTAAATAGGTTTGCTGGCAGCGGGTATATGCATGCATGATGCTAATACAACTTCGTCGGGGTACTGAACGGGCCCGCTGGCAGCGAAGCGATGTCAGGTTGGAGAAAATTCTCAGGTATAAATTTTGATATTGATCATTACTATCCTTCATTAATTGAAATTTCTTGGACAGGATAGAGGCATCAGAGTGGGTTAATTGACATCCCTGTTGAGGCTATGGACGCCTGCTGGCAGCAGTGGCCCTGTCGGCAGTATTGGAGCCATTAACTTAAACATCGTGGCTCTCATTTGTAGAATCTGTCACCAGATTTCATTTTTAACAAAAGATGTCTGAAGCTGGAGCACGTAATGATTGTCAAGATGATTCATGTCTTTCATTTGTTCTTTGATCTGAAATCATTCTAATAATTCTAACCTGAACTCGTCGGTGATACAGAGATAAATGCTTCTCCCAGCAAGTCGCCATTATTGGTAGCCCTACATATTTTCACCTCTTAAAGTGAAAAATAATAAATTATGTAGCTGCCTACGCGTGGTCATATGGTTATTGCTTTTCGAAATCAATTTTTGAAACTGTGAATATGATGTTTCGGTTATTCCTAGTGTTTTCGTTCTTCATTTTCATGCTTCATTCATGACTGAAAGCATGAATGAAGCATTAAAACTTATGATTGTATTACCATTTTATCTAAGGTTTATGAAAGATAAATGTCTTTATAGGTTTTTTTTAATGAATGTTATTTTTGCTGTGAAGCTCATCTTGTTGATTGCTTTAAAGTGGCTCATCGATTATGAAGTGTTCTTTGAAATTTTGTTTGAAACACCAAGGATCCATTGAAATTAAAATATGTTATATATCGTTGTGGCTATTGGTAAGACCTATTCTTGTCACTACCCTTTGGTTCACAAATTTTTTTTCCTCTCCTAAACTTTAGAAATCAACCCCACCTTGTTGTGCAATGATAAAATTTGAATGAACCTGGTTGTAGCCTGTACCCTGTGAGAGGTGGCAGTCCGAAAATTATAGGCCCATCATTTTGAGCTAAGTCTCAGGTTTCGTATGTACTCTTGACACTCATTTCGCAAAATGCCTTTCCTTTTGTATTAAAGAACCCCTTTTCATGTGCGCTAGGGTATTGATGAGTTTTGTTTCTGAGATTTCACTCTAGTCTTCTCTGTTCCAGAAACCTTTCATACTCTCCATTTTTTTCTATCTTCCTTCCGAACCCTCATGGCCCCGATCGTAAGGATTGAGACCAATGGATCGCAAACCCTTCTCCTGTGTGATGATGTAAGGGAAGACCTTAAAGGTCAAGGCTGGCTCAAATTTCTTGAGAAATTTCAGGGTTTTAACTTGCAAACTGCCCAAGAATTTTTCCTCTCTTTTGATGGATGTCGAGCCAAGGTCACTGAGGAATTTTTAGACCATCCGATGGGTCTTCCACTTAGCGAGCATAAATGGTTTAAAAACGCCAAGGTAGAGGAGGTACCGTGGAGCATGTTCTTTACCTCTAGGAAGATCATGTGTTGTGATAAAGGTATGCTCGTAGTCTTGTTGACAACTCGGTGGCATGGTTTATTAGAAATCCTGAGACAACTAGTCACATGCGAGGGTCACTTTGGCTTTGTTTTCCTGTATCATATACATTTGTTGATGAACTTCATCAGTTTTCCTCTCTTTTGATGGATGTTGAGCCAAGGTCACTGAGGAATTTTTAGACCATCCGATGGGTCTTCCACTTAGCGAGCATAAATGGTTTAAAAACGCCAAGGTAGAGGAGGTACCGTGGAGCATGTTCTTTACCTCTAGGAAGATCATGTGTTGTGATAAAGGTATGCTCGTAGTCTTGTTGACAACTCGGTGGCATGGTTTATTAGAAATCCTGAGACAACTAGTCACATGCGAGGGTCACTTTGGCTTTGTTTTCCTGTATCATATACATTTGTTGATGAACTTCATCAGTTTTCAGTTGAATATGCCTTTTTATTTATTAAGAAGTCTGTATAAGATAGCCAAAAGGTATAAGAGATAACGTTTAAATTCCAGTCTGATTCATCACGGGTTGATAAAGATGTTGTTGGTTCATCAACTAAAATTGCAAAATGATAATTGGGACGCCTTCCTAATTCAAAATGGTTTCATTATACCCAGTCCCGTAAAGGTTGATAAGCCCATGATGGAAGAAACCACAATCCCTGCCACTGACAGAGAAGTTCCTTCATCTAAAGAAGCATGTGATACAACCATCCTCAATGAGCCTATGCCCGAGAAAACAGATGTTGAACCGACATCCTTTGAATTGCATGACCATGAGAAACATGCCTACCCTGACACCTCTGCTAAAAATGCAAACATGCCTTCGTACAAACTGTCTAAGGGTGACATGGATATAGGGTTTAAAAATAAAAGGGCAGGTAGGTTAATCTCTATGAGCCTACGAAATAAATCGAACTCTCATATGAGCTCAATCAAAACGATCGAGGTCCATGAGAGCTCTGATTCTGAGATCGAGAGATTCTTGGCAGAAGAAGACCCTCCTTGCCTCAAACCATATCTCGGACAGGCGTATAATTTCATAGATAATTTTCCACCCTGCCTGAAGCACAACCAAGGATTTCCAGGTATCAATCTTGTTAAAAAAACCCACAGGAAATAGTGGAGACATTCTGACACATGGTCGTGGACATCCTCAAACAACTATCACAGATCCACAGTGTGAAGTTTGTCTGTTTTAAATTGATAAGTATTACAAAGACATACCAACTCTTCAATTGCAAATAAAAACCCTCACTACTGAGATCGACTCATTAAAGGATGAAAATCATAGGCTAAAGTCCAATGTTCAAAGGCAAGGCAAGCGTTTGAAAAGGATTGAGAACATAATAGTAAAGAATGTTGAGAGTGTTACAACAGTAGTTAACTCTGAGATCCTGTGAATCAAATTTAGCATGCAGTTAAGAGGTAAAAATTTGATTGATTTCCTTAATTGTATTTTTTTTTTTCAATTATATAGATTTAATTTGATTTATGTTGTTAAAATAAAACTAGCTACAGAATCAGTTGATTATGTAGTCAGTTTATCTTCATTCGAATTTGTGGAAATTATTGGTTATAACAATATCTAAACTCCTTTATTTTCGTTTTTGTTTTTCAGGATATCAAGTAATTGGTGGTGATCTCATGATATGGACTATTTATGAGCTCATTTGGCACATCTTTTGTAAACATAAAGAAGTTTGTTTTAGTTTTGACAGATACAATGTGATATGGAGTGGTTATTACCCTCTATTTTGTAATTAGCAAATATTTTTTGAGATTTAATCTTATCCCACAAGATAAGATGCTTAGCTTTTATAAACTCTTTAAATACTTGTAATTTTTGTAATCAAGACATCTTGGCCTAGGGCTGAAGGTGGACAATTTATTCATAAATTTGGACAAAACATATATTTACATTTCGGCTTTAGCTTTCTGTAAATGGTGTTTTCGTTTATGGTTTGTTTATCCTGAGAAATTAATAGTTGTTGATAGCTTTAGTCTTTACAATTTGTTATGGTATTGGGATAATTTCTTTAAAATATTGTTCACATTTTGATGCTTCAAATAATATACAGAGTGATCATTTATTCAACTCAAACACAAGATTTATCTTTAATTTTCTGTTGAATGTGTAAATGCAAAGTTCTTACAATAAGATTTATCTCACTGTAATTGCTTGTAAATCAGAAGATCACAACGACTATTTGTATCATGCATTTTGTTACTAAAATTCAATTTCCAGCACATTGTTCCGCATTTATTTAGAACAATTTTAAGGTTCATTTCAAGTTTCCCTCTTGGACAAAGTGGCTAGATATTCTCTAATCGTGCAGATGTCTGGATACATAGCATCAACTCAGTAACATGTTAGATCACTTTTTTTTTTTTGTCATTACTCATCATTGAAACATGGATATATGGTTTGGCTTTGACTATCCATGTGTTTTTGTTTCATAACATTTGTTCTTATTAGTTTTGATTTATAAATAAAAAACCCAAAATATTTTATGTTCTTTCTTTATCTTCTTTTACGAGGCAGTCATTTTAACAGAGTTTAGTAAGTTTAGATTAAAACTTGTAGCTTGTAAATAATGTATATGAATGAGAGTTATTTATCTTTTTTTTAAATACGCCCATAACATTCCCATTAGAGCATATGTACATATATATATATAGTATTTAATATTTAGTAATTTATTTCTTTTATTTTATTTCGCTTCTTTTAGGATTCTTAGATTGGCCAACGGAGCCATTAAACCCGTCAGGACGAGTTATACCAAACGGCTTGGGTTACTTAGACAACCTTAGACCATACTCGTTCTTCCAATTGATGGATGGTCATTTTCTCCCATCAACAAATGGCTCTAGAAGGAGGGCCTGAACACGATTGATGGCACGTGGAAGTCGCAAGACTCCTCCCCCACACACCCGCTCCCCTATAGTAACAAGGAGTCATTCCGACAACAACATTACCTCTCAAACAAAAACTACCTCAAACAAAAATCCACAGATTACCATTGAGCCAGTAACACTAAACCCTCAAGGGTCCAACATACAAGAAATTGTTCGTCAATCACTTCTAAGGACACATGGTGCTTTGGCCCGTATCAGACAACTTGGTCAACCACTAAATCAACCTCTAGATTTATCTGATATCAGAGAGAAAATTGAAGGCACTGGTTTTCCCCCAAACCCCACAGATTCAGGTCACATCCCCACTCCTGCAGTTGGAGGATATGGTATCCCACCTTCACCAACTCAGTCATCTCCTTCTTCTTCAAGAGAAGAGTCATCTGGCGAAGGAAGTTCCTCATATCATCCTTCGACACCACCTCCACCACCTGCGCCCATGGAAAATCCAAACAATCCCGCCAGACCCTAGCTCGATCAAGATGATGTGGCCATACCTGGACCCCAACACCCTTTGCCTAAAAATTCGGAGAAATGGCTACCTAAATTCGATCCAGTCTCTAAGCAAATCGCCGAGGATCACATAAATAAATTCATGCTAGCCATTAGACTCCGAAGTGTAGAACATGAAGATGTAGTATGTAGACTATTTCCTTATATGTTTGAAGGAAATGCCTCTACGTGGTATTTTTCCCAACAACCCCACACCATTGTATCTTGGGACAAATTCGAGTCTTATTTCCTTGAGAAATTCGGAGATGATAAATCTCCCGAAGTCTTAGTCATGGAACTCTCCAGCTTAAAGATGAACCCTAAGGAAAAAATAAAATATTTTAATCAAAGGTTCCTCACATTAAAAAATCGAATCCCTGTTGATTTAATGCCCACTGAAAATCTTATTGTCGCATATTATAGCAAAGCCCTACACCATAATATAACAATTTGGGTTAAAAGGTCTAAGAAGACAACGTTATTGGAAGCCTTCGAGGAGGCAAGCCAAATCAAGAAAGATATTCTAAGCCTAAAATATAATCTTAGCAACGAGGCAAAGATTACCCCATATTCTAAGAAGAAGATTGAAATTCTTCCTAGACCTCCCCAAACCAAAACTCAATCAGAGAGTTCAAATCTAGAAAGTTTACAAAAGGTCGTCCAAAAATTGTCAAATCAAGTCGTAGACTTAAGGAGATCAACTGAAGAAGCATCTTCAAGCAAAGGGACTTACAAACCCCCTTTTAGAAAACCTTTTCCCTCAAATTGTCCAAACCCAAACCCTGAAGGTATGAATCTCGAAAGCCTACAATACGCTATATAGACAATCCTTGAAGCACATGATAACTTAGTTCCCCCTGAGATTTCTGAAGATGTGGTTGAAGAAGAAACAGTCGAAGAAGATGAATCGTCTCCCAATATCTTCGGGCATTTTTTTGATAGTATCTTTCAAGATAATTTTGAAACTGTCCATCCTTACAATACCAAAAGTAAAACTCAGAATAAACCCTCTTCCGAAATTGGAACTAATGCGCCTCAAAAACAATTTAAGCAAACTAAAACCAAACAGAAATCAGCAACCCCAAGTTTAGAATATGATTTGATTGAAGACCTAAAGAAACTTATAGCTAATATTTATGTTTATGAACTGTTGAAATTTCCTTTTCTTCCGCATAAAATGTTTTAGAACAATGCAGAAAACAACAAAAACAACATTCTGAACAGGAAGAAAATTGCATAAATCAGTGCTAAAACATCTAAAAATGTCCCTATTAAAACAACACCAGAACCCTCGGATAAAAGAGACCTTGCTGTAAAAAGTGTATCAAATGTAGATAAAGTAATTTTAGGGACAACAACTAAAAACAAGCAAAGTTCTGTTGTTAATACTCACAAAAATGTCCCACCTTTTTTATTGACTTTTGAAATTTTCAATAAAAATGTACATAATTGCATGGTAGATTCTGGCACATCATCAAATGTGATGCCTTGGTCTATCTGCCAAAAAATCAATGCTGAAGTTCAACCCTCCAGTCTGAAAATTATTCAGCTCGATCGAACCAATTTTAAGGTAATAGGTGAATTAAAAAATGTCCTTGTTAGGCTATCTTTTAATCCTAAGGTTCACTAGATTATTTAAATCATTGTCATTGACATCCATGAAGTATATGGTTTATTTTTAAGTAGGGATTGGTCCGAACATTTGCATGGCTGCTTTGCGACAAACTAGTCCCATTTGTGGCTTCCAGAGAATGGAAAGCCTAACAGAATCAGGATTAATCGTGAGCATTACCTCAAGCACACCGTTACCGATTTAAATGACGCAAATGAACCATTTAATGCTTCCACTAATCCACCCGAAATGCAGGGAATGAACACCTTTTTCGGTAACTTCATGGCAGAAACTTCCATCATCGCTGACCCAGAACAACAGTCAGAACTTGTGACATGCACACAGTCGACAGTTCTACCTAATGTGCCTAATACGACCGATGAAGCTCGGATATGGTCTCTCTACTTCGATGGATCCAAATCTAAAGAAGGAGATGGTGTAGGATGTGTGCTCATTGACCCAACAGGTAACAAAACTTTGATCACTTGTCAATTAGAATTTGAATGCAAAAACAACACTGCTGAATACGAGACACTTCTGCAAGGACTCATAAAGGCAGTAGATTTGAAAGTACAGGACTTAATGGTATTCGGTGATTTAGAAATTGTGGTCAGACAAGTGAGAAATTTCATTCATTTCCTATCACCACACCTGAAAAGTTATCAATCCGAGGTATGGAATCTAATGCACAATTTTTCCGCATTTAACATTAAATCCATTCCAAGATTAAACAATTATGAGGCTAACTTGTTAGCTAACGTCGCTTCCAAAAATTTTCCCGCAAAAGGTCTTTCTCTAAATGCATTTTCGATTGAGTTGTGGTTCAGACCATCAGTCCCAGACAACATCACTAACTGGAGAGTGTTCGATGATGATCAATAGATCATCAGTTTCCTGCACATGGAAGACACTTTTCGAGGTGCGGTTATCGATGAGGGAACCCACGACGAAGACCTCTGCAATTTTATGATAATATCGGACCTGAGGTCTCCCGAATCAACATCAGATCTGGTAAATTCTATCCCAAAATCTGTGGTAATATTAGAAAAGTTTTATGATTTTCATGACAAATTCAGAAAATCGGTAAATTGTAAAATGAATAGTTTTTCCCTGACCCATGAAAAAGTAAATCTGGGAACTAAAGATAATCCACAATGCATCAATCTGGGAACAAGACGTTTCGAGTAATAAAAATTAGCCTTTATAAAACTGTTTAAAGAATTTAAGGATGTCTTTGCTTGGACATACGGTGATTTAAAAATTTTTGACCCTAACATTATACAACACATCATCCCTATGAAACCCCAGACTCAACCTTTTCAACAGAAGCTGAGAAAGATGCACCCCAAACTTGAACCAATGGTCAAGAAAGAACTAAAAAAACTATTGAATGCAAAGATAATCTTTCCAGTAAGACACACACAGTGGGTATCTAACCTTGTCCCTGTGAGGAAGAAAAGTGGCGAAATTCGACTCTGTGTCGATTTTCGAAACTTAAACCGAGCGTCTGACAAATACAATTATCCTGTTCCTCCAATGGAACAAATTCTCCAGCAGGTATCTGGTTTTAAAATATTTTCACTACTAGACGATTTTTCAGGGTACAACCAGGTCCTCACGTCTCCCCCAAACCAGTTGAAAACCACTTTTCGTACTCCATGGGGTACCTATGTGATGCAGGAGCATCCACGAACTATCAACCGAGAAGCGCGTGAAGGAAAAGGAATAGCTGGAAAGCGCTAGCATCCAAGTTTTAAACCATTGTAATATATGGCTGCGCCAAACATTAATGTTTTGATGTGATGAAGCGCACTGTACATTGTAACGGACCTTGAGCGGATAAGCTCTAGTCCTTAGGTAGCTGAGGCATTTACTTAGAGTTAATGCAGGTAGATAGAA
>SNQJ01S0160025.1:7564-22060 GCA_010110895.2 Picea sitchensis
ACTTCCCCTAAATATGATTTCTTGCTATGATCACAATTTAGATTAAACTCCTTGATGTAGTATGTTTTTTTACGCCCATTGTGATGGGTCCACATGGTAGTTCTAAATTTTTCATTCACGAACTTTTTTATTTCTTCCTTGGTGTTAGGACATTCATGAAACTTGATATTCCACTTACTCAATCACTTTTTATTTTGCTTCATCCAAGTTTTCTTCCTACGGTCTAAATCCATCTCCATAGCTAATTTAGGCTAGCGTTGGTTATCGATGTCTTCCACCTTCTTTAAATAGCTTATTAATTTTGTTATCGATGTCGCCTCCAATGGAAAAGTACATGTTTCAGCTAAAAGAATTTCATACGGAACTGCGGCTTTAACTTTGAGATTGTTAGTAATTAATTGCTTTTGACTTCTTTCTAGTTGTTTCCATATACAAGTTGACATGTTGCTTCCCCATATTTCACAACCATAGAGAACAACCGACGTAACCAGCAAACCAAAGAGGGTTTTTTTGGTTTTCCAATCTCAAAGTTCTGCTTTTCTGCACCTGTTTTGGAGTAAGTATGAGGCTCTCCACCCTCCCTATATCCTTTTCGCTCTACAAGTCTCCCAACTGAGATTATAGTGGAAGTCAATCCCAAGATATTTGTATTCTTTCACTATCTCCAATGGACTACGTTCGAAAAGAAAGGTGATTGGTTTGACTTTTCTATTTAAAGAAAAGATCATGATTTTGGTCTTGGTAATGTTTACTTGCATCCCTACCTCCTGACAAAAGTGCTCTAAGGCCTTTAGATGTTCTCTTAATCCATGTGTTGTTTTTTAAATTAGAATAAGATCATCTGTGTATAAAAGTAGCTTCACCACATACCCTGCTAGATGGACACCCTCTCCATTCATCCTGCTCAACTAGGCTTCCAAC
Organism: Picea sitchensis; assembly: GCA_010110895.2. Classification (NCBI taxonomy): domain Eukaryota; kingdom Viridiplantae; phylum Streptophyta; class Pinopsida; order Pinales; family Pinaceae; genus Picea; species Picea sitchensis. The sequence continues at coordinate 8,486 of SNQJ01S0160025.1, forward strand.
TTATCAATGTATAAACCAAACAAAGCAGGAGATAGAGGACATCCTTGTTTAACACCAATATCAATACCAAAACATTCGAACATTCCTTCACTTGTTCTGATTTTAGCTATAACCTTTTCATAAAGTCTATGAATTGGTGCTCTATATCCATCTGGGATACCCAACTCTTCCATTATGTTCCATAGTTCGTCTCTAGGCACTGTGTCGAAGGTTTTCTTAAATTCCACAAAATAATAATAGGTTATCTCACCTTGTTTGTCCCAAATTTTCTCTATCAAATGTCTAAGGGTAACACAATGATCAATGGTAGAATGCCTAGGTCTAAAACTCGCCTGCCATTTTTCCCTTTTTCCCTCATCTTCTTCCCAACTGTTGATTCTTCGCTCTATTATGCTCCCAAAAAGCCTGCCCATGAGGGGGTTGACCATAATAGTGCAGTAATTGGAAGGGTTATTGATATCTCCATTCTTAAAGAGAGGAATGACCAGTGGTCCATTCTCCTAGAAAGTCGTCCTGGATGACCCCATTGAAAATTCCTTTTATGTGAGGTGCAAGGAGCTCAACCCCCCACTTTAAAAATTCAACTTGAAGCATGTCTATGTCTTCCGCCTTTTCGCTTGCTAAATTCTTTATTCCTTGCTTGATATCATCCACTGTGAATAGTTCCACTGATGTTTTCACTGTGGGAGGAGGATCTTTCTCGTGTACCCGCTCATAAATGAGCCTCGCATATTCTAACAATTGGACATCTGTAATATTGTTTTTAGTTTGTTTTCTCCTTTGTTGTATTTCTCTCTAAAATCCTTTGGGGTTGTGTTTTCCAAGAGAGATTAAATCCTCTCTTCTTGCATTTACATACTTCTCTTTTTTTAGTGTACTAATCTTTCATATTTCTTCTTGTTTTATTTGCCCAAATTTCTCTCTTTTAGARATCTCTTCGTTGCCTTCCATTCTTCATCATACCATGGATTTTCCATAAARGTACYTCTAACCCTCTTCTTGGGWTGAGACCTTTTACATGCACTTAAGGCCTTGTGGATTATTGGGATCAACAAACTACTATGAACATGACCACTTGTCTCATTGGTTGTCATATATGCTCTGTTGTACCTTATAACCTGAAACTGTTGCTTAAGAGCAGCACTAAACCTTTCCCTATTTTCCTGATTTATGAGGATTTTGTCTTTGGAAAGATTTTTCTTTTGTATGCCAAGGATTTTATTATTGTGTGGACTAGCAAGAAAGTCTAGCTTAACCAATAGGGGTGCATGATCAAATTTCATTTCAATAGGACAGTCCCCTATATCAAACTTCAACACTCTAGAAGTAAATCTTTGAGCTCGCAGATTAAGTAATCTACCACACTTTGACCATTGAAAGTTTTGCATGTGATGCCCCCTAAGGCAGGTTGGCCACCCTCTTGTTCCATTGCAAATAACCATTCCAAACAAACTACAAAGCCCCAGTAATTTTGCCCCAAAGTGTGAAATATCCCTAATCTAGTTGATTTGGATATCTACTGTTGAACTACAGTTTTGTTAGTGAAGTCTGATACTCTGGGGGTTTCTGGATGCATTTGAGTTAATGTGTGAACATACTTGGTGATTTTCGCATGTGTGTTTCATTCATTAAGTGTTTTAGCAGTATAAAAATAATGCATGCAAAAGCAAGGACAACACAGCTCACTGATATATATAATGAGGAAAAAGCAGGAAATACAATAACAAGCTAGAAGCAAATATACTAATCATCAGTTAGATCTCATGGATCGTCACTATAATACAAATAAACTAACAAGAAATACCCATGACCAGAAGAATGAAGGTTGATCTATGCATGCACGGATAGATCGACAAAAAGCAACCCGAAAGCTCACGATAACTATTGCAGAATCTGGAAAACTCGCCCTGATGACGATACCCATTGGAATGGACTAGAAACTGTCTCAAAATAAGTGCCCTTTACTCTAGGCTGATCTTGGTTACTGTTGGACTGAAGATCCGACCTCTAAAGCTCTGGATGTCACCCCCTGGGGGTTTGTGTACCTCCTGGGTTGTGGGAGTAGTGATCCCACCAACAAAATCTAACGATGTATGACTTGAAATGATCGTCTTGGCCTCCTCTATAATGGGTCGGAAAGGTTTCCTCAGATCTGCTCCAGAATACCCCCTGGAACCCCAAATGTGCTTCCTCAAGAGTTGCGCCCTAACTGACTGTTTGTTGCGTTCTGGGAGATTCCACCGTCGGAAACTGACGACGGGTGGTTCAAAAGGTGCACCATGTCTAGCTCTCTAATGGGTCGGAAGGGATCTACAAAATACTGAATTGTCTCGTGCGGCCACGCAAACCTTCTTTCTAACCCTTGCGCCCTCACTAGCTGAGTTGCGCAATCACTGAACTGGATACCTGAAATGCACGGTGAAATACCTGGATGGTATCTCCGATAGGCTAGGGTGTGTCTCTCAACACTGAAATCGATCAATGGTGGTGGCTTCCTCTAAAAATCCACAAAAAACAAGGGGGTCGATTTCCTCCTCCTCTGCAAATATCTCAACATCAAATCATAACATAACGAGGAATTAGGTCGAATTCCTCCCTTTATACTCTTCCCGGTCTAATTCACCATTGACATCACTTAAGCTAGGCGCTTTTCCTCCTAAGGTGAGTAATTAATTAATTAAGTCCCCCTTTAACACATTTTCGTTCTATTTATTCGTTGACTTAGGATTAAGTGACTTTTCCTATGCTTTTTGGCTTAATTCATCGTTTAGACACCAAATCACCCATATTTCTCCTCTTTGTTTCCTGTTTGTGCTTGACTATAGTCTACGGGAACAAATAGACTACTAAGTCACTCCCTGTTGGCCTACTCTTGGGAATGGGACATCACAAAGTATGTCACACCCCCATTTCCATCATGTGAAACTATTGCCCATGATTGATCTTCACTCTCTTCCAACCATAAGGGATTGTTTTCCCCTCTTTCTTTTTTGCTCAACTGGAGAGATTGGTTGTTAGTTGTCCTTGCATCAAAATCACCCATTAACATTACTTCTCCTAAGTGGATGAAAAGAGAGATATCTCTTTTCAATGAGGCATACGGGTCTTTGTTGTCTAAATTGTTTCTTTTATAGATCTTTGAGTTTTTTTGGGCAAAATAGCAAGCAAGCAACCTGAAAATAACCTCCTTCTCAGTTATTTGTAGCCAAATGTATTGTTTGTTTAGGTCTTCTTTTACCACTTTTGCAACACCACCCTATTTTTCATTTATTAGCACTGTAACTCCCCCATGTTCTTTCCCTGTCTCATTTCCTTTGTTCCAAACTGAAGTTTTCTTGTACCCCTCGAAATCTGGAACCTTGCAACATCGTGCTCATGTGTTTCTACAAGAATAATAATGTATTTCCCTTCTGCTATGGGCCCCAACCCCGGACCTCTTCTCCATGGATAACCTCTGCAATTCCAACTTACTACCTGTAAATAGTCCCGTAGGGCCCCGATTTCCTATTTCTTATTTGAGAAACGATCACTGATTTGAGCCTTCTTGTTCTTCAACCATGCCCATTTTCTCTCATTTCTTGTTGTTTTCAGTTTTTCCCACTCCTTTCTTTGTTGTTCTTGTTGAGCCAAAGTCAAGTCCTCATCTAGGTAGATGTGTGTGCCTCTATGCAATCCTCTATTTCTAAGGATCATATTCTTATCCTCTATATTCCTTAAGATAACTCTTACATGTCTATCTCTTCCTCCCTCTATCTTTTGTCCAATCCTGCTTGTCTGGTGAATACACCATGTCCACTTCAACTTCTCTGTAAGGAAGTCTCCTTCTAGAATGTTCGTCCTCTCATTTTTACTAAAGTCCCTCGATCCTTTGATAATGATATTTACAACCTTGCCTCACTTATCCTATTCTTCTTTTATTTGTATTTTGATTTGCTTTTCAATGATTTCCTTTTTTGTTTGTTTGATGACCCACTTACAACTTGTGACCATGGTTTAGCCTCTTCTATCCGATCTTTTAGTTGATTTTCTTTAGCTTCCAAGTCGCCTAACCCTAACTGAATCTCTTGTGTTTGTGTTTGTGTTGTGTCCTCTTCTTTCAGCAGCTAGATAATGTTACATTGTACTTTTTCTTTCAGAATTAATATAAGATAGATGTGTGATTGAGTGCTTCAGATCTTTGTACTTCCTGTCAGAAATTTCAGACTGATGTGTCTTTAGATCTAGCATTTACATTTCTGCAGTTTTGGTAGGAATTTAAATTTTTAAGTTTCTTAGCAATTAGGGTTTAGATCTTGAGTGCAGACCTACTTACCATGTTCGGAAAATTTTAACAAGGAGCGAGATTACAATCTTCCTTGGAAGTGAAAGTTAAGCCTACGATGATGACTAAGTGGGAGTTAGGCTCCTACGTGGACAGATAAGGACAAGATGAGGGAAGTTACATTCCCATATGGTAAGTGTCCCGCACTACCAGACAGAATAAGATACATTTGTATTACAAGACAAATCAACAAATACATGGGCAAAAAACACATTTCAGTATTCAGATGGAATCACCGAGAGGCCAAATATTACACATAATTTGAACTGTAGTTTAAATTTTAACAAGGAGCGAGATTACAATCTTCCTTGGAAGTGAAAGTTAAGCCTACGATGATGACTAAGTGGGAGTTAGGCTCCTACGTGGACAGATAAGGACAAGATGAGGGAAGTTACATTCCCATATGGTAAGTGTCCCGCACTACCAGACAGAATAAGATACATTTGTATTACAAGACAAATCAACAAATACATGGGCAAAAAACACATTTCAGTATTCAGATGGAATCACCGAGAGGCCAAATATTACACATAATTTGAACTGTAGTTTAAAATTGATTGTATGACAATATCCAGATCGCGCTACCATTATACTATGACAAAAAAACAATTTCCTGCCATTTTTCTGCTACCAAAAGCAATAAAGAAAAGCTAGTGCAACCCTTAAAGTTCCCTTCTATGTGTATTCTAACTTTCAGACTATTCTGAAATAGGAAATATCCTAATCAAAAACCGAAGTATTTAAAGTTGCTGCGAAAGTGCTTCCAGTTTATGAGTTGAACCAATAAATTAAAATAGTCTCAAACATGTTCCACCTAAAAACTTAATGCAAAAACACATGTTTTCATTTCCTGAAATTTGAGGCAATTGAAGTGGACCTTATATTAGCCTGCCCTATATCCTAAAGAATAAACGAATATACCATATAATCCACAACACAAAAGCTTAAATGGTTACCATTTTATACAAGCTGCAGCTGCTGCAAGGCAGAGATAGTATTGTTTGGAATACGTATCTAGAATTAGTGCAGACGGCTCCTTCGCAGCCAAACTTTTAACCATTATAGCTCCCTGCAAACATCGCATATTTTTTGTGTTTAATTGGTGCTTCATAAGAAGTTGAGACCAACTGGTACATATCATTACTTTTTCATTGCACTATAAACTGGTGTTTATATTACTACTGGAAGAACATAATTACTTTTACGGCTTACCAGTGTAGAATAGAGATAAGTTCTTGTCTAGTTAAGTCTTCTTCTGTTTAAGCAACAATGCGTATAAAGAGCAGAAAGGCTAAATAACCCACAGAATAAGAGAATATCTTTGGTTGTATGGATGAATTAATTTTCCCTAAAACCCTGTTTAGCCTATGCCATTAGCGAGTGGCTCCTACATAAGTATTTTCCAACATTAAAAATTATCCATGCCATTAATCCTAAATTATGCAATTGGAGAGTGATTCGGTTTTGCTTGTATAATTATTTTTCCTATATTTAAAAATTATCAATGTCCTTAACCCAAAATTACAAATACACTTGTACCTTAGTGTCGTCAAAGCAGCCTCTCGCCATTATCACCTGCAAACAGAGTTATGGCAAACCCTTTTAACTGAATGTATGCCTTAATGCATATAAGAAGAAAAAAAGTTTGCTGAAATAAAGCCCATACGAACCTTACTTTTCCAATCCCTTTTATTACCTTGTTAATCAAAGAGTAAGAGCTGTCAACGAGAGCAGACACGCCAGCCATTCCCTCTGAAGCCATCTTAAACGGCGTAACAATGATATCCGTCGGATCATAATAATGTAAGAGCGTTTTCGTATTCTGATACGAGCGACTTGTTTCGATGAACTGTGAAAGATGGAGCGCAGCAGTCCTCAAATCAAATGCTGCTAAACCCACCTGCATTACATAAATTTAAATTTAAATGGTTCACATCATATGAATATTTGATAAAACAGAGTAAAAGATCATGCCTCTGTCATTTCTTTTAAGTGCGTTAAATAAAAAGCCTCTCCAAAACTACTGTTATTTTGGTTATTTAAGTGTCCCAGAAATTGAATAAAAAACTAAATTAAAAGGTGCACATCAAAATAAAGCCAGATTCATTTGGAAATGGAGAAACGAAGCCAAAATTCGTGCCTCTTGAGAAACGAAGCCGAATATATTGTTCTTTCAAAATCTTCCAAAGATGGTTCAAATATAATAAGTCTATATATTATTCGGCTAAAATTGGCTAGTTAATGATCAATAAGAAAAATTATAAGGTTCTGTCATTTTTTGAAAGTGCTTTAAATAAAGCCTCTTTGTAAGGTTCTGTCATTCTTTGAAAGTGCTTTACATAAAGCCTCTAGAAAACTACTGCAATTTTCGGCGTTGTAGGTTCGAATAGAGCTTCAGAATGTTTCCCTGTACCAGATATGGAATTGCAAACTAAATTAAAAGGTTCTCATCAAAATAGAACCAAATTCATGTGGATAATGAGAAAACGAAGCCAAAATCCATGCCTCTTTAATTTTGTTCTTTCAACATCTGCCAAAGAACGTTAAAATATAGTAAATCCATAAAGTATTCAGCTAATACCTGCTAGTTGATGATGTACAAATTCAAAAGCTTTTGTCATATCTTTGAAGTCTTTTCTAAAGCCTCTTCAAAACTACTGAAAATTTCGGTGTTATAGGTTCGAAAGGAGCTTCAGAAAGTTTCAGTGGACCAGATATTGAGTGACAAACTGAAGTAAAATATTCTCATAAAAAAAGAACCGAATTCATGTGGAAATTGAGAAACGAAGCCGAAATCCATGCCTGTTCAATACTTTTCTTTCAAAATCTTCCAAAGATAGTTAAAAATATGGTAAATTCGAAAATATTCAGGTGAAATGCGCTAGTTAATGATAAATAAATTCAGTGCGTTCAAAGAAATGAATTATTTCGACCTCCTTAGCTCTGTTTTCGATTATTCCTACAATAAAGCTAGAACGATCGCCCAATTCGCTGTCCATTTTCTGCAAGGAGAAAGAACAACTGTCCGAGGCTTGTCAAAGGCTCGAGCCGCGTAGGCGCACAATTTCTACATGTAAGAATGATATATTTCATGAAACTTGAAGAATAATGCGCTTACATCGATAGAGAAAAATATGTAGAAAACCCTTCTGTAAACAAATGGCACTTCAGTCTTGTTCTAAAACTAAATCGTCCACCCTCGCAAATAATTCGCGACGTGAAGAGAATATGGCATGCTGACGTGCTCTTTATTCTCTTCCCGTTACGGGCGCTGCATGAGCGGGAAATGCCTAGGACCGTTGGAAAAGCAAATATTTGCGAGTTAATATTTTATATTATAAAAAATAAACCTTTTATATTGAAGTCATCTCATTTTTGCGAGTAAACTTCATCGTGACTAAAGTCATTTCATTTATTGGTTATCTTTAATTATTTTTTATATTTATATCGTTAAAATTGAGAGGCATATATTGGTGTTAGCATGGTCTTTTTTATCCATTCAATGGTAGTTTAGGGGTAAATTAGTGGGAGCATTTTTATATAGGTGAATTTTAGAAGGGAGGTTGTTTTTGTCATTTTAGAGTAATATTTTTATTAGGGATAATCGATTAAGTCTAAATTTTTAAGTTTAATTTCGGTAGATATAAATAGGGCTTTGTCTAGTTGTTTTATGAAATGGTTTTTTTTGTCGAAATTCGACAATATGAATTTACACGAATCTTTATTTTTTGTTGTTCAAAATTCATTTTTGAATGCATAAATGGATTCAACATGCTGAAAAACCCCTCGGGCACTTGGATTATACAGAAATAATCACTCAAATCTACGAATCTAACAATTTATCACCGGATTTCGAACAAATGTCTCCAAAAAAAATCGTTATTTCGTAGAAATTTTAGCCTAGGGTTATAAATAGATTGTATAATATTCTTTTGTAAAACCAAATACTATAATAATTAAACCTAAGAAAAGAAGATTATGATAATTAAATCTAAGAAAATAATTTTTCAATTTTGTATGGTGATACCACCCTTGAAGAGGTGCAATCTTCGAAGTAGTTAGGTATCAATTTTAATTGTCATTTGAAATGAAACCCTTTGTGTCAAGAAGAAAACCATTTATGGTTGGAAAGTTTATTATGATCTTGAAAATAAATGTAGAAATATTCAATATTGGAGGAAAACCTCTCTAGAGGTTATTAACACAATATTTTGGACTTTAGTAAGATGAATCCATCTTCAGAGGTTACAATACAAAGATTGAGTTGAGGAAAAATGAAGTGATGAAGTATTTATTTATATGGCTTGGGAGGAGCAATTCATGAGAAGAGAGTGAGTCCACACTACGTAGAAGGCATCATTCCGAAGTGGATTGATAAACCAAGATGTTATTCGTAATGTACCTACTTTACTAAATCATCAAAACAAAGTTTAATGGTCTCGTACTGATTCAAGAGTAGCAATAGAGTGGCAACATTTTTGTTTTATTTAAATGAATAAACCAAAGCATTTACCACTATCACCATGCCTTCAACATTCGTGTTATTTACCTCAATTGTCTTCTCGTTTGAGGTTGTAACTATGTCACCAAGCTACATACATGTGCCACTAATCATGTTCTCATATGTAGCAACAATGAAATGGATATCCACCCCTAGAGACTCAATTTAACCAATAGCTTTTGTTACACCAAGAGCAGTTGTAAAACTCGGATGTCAAACTTCATGAGTTCAATATGACAATCTAGTCTTTCCTTGAGGTTGTAACCTTCACCATCAAATGTCGATCCTTTTCCAACCATGGTAAGATTAGTCTTAACATCTCCAATTAGAGGCTTGTAGCAAAGGTGACTGAACTTTTGCAGTTTTTTTAGATGGTAGTCACTCCAAAATATGATCCCATTTTCCACTCTTTCAATTTCTCTATATCCAATATTTGCATAGTGAATACATCACTGTAAGAAGAAGCAATGTTGAAAGTTCCATTCGCAAGTGAACTAGGCCTTAATTAAATTTGCAGTTGCATTTACAAGATGTTTGGTAAGAATAACCACATAACTAACTTGTTGGATATACATAACCTTCTATTCAAATTCATGATCTATGTTGAGTCCAAGGAATTATGTCACTTGAGGAAATGCTTGTTTGCCCTTGAATTGAGGTGATTTTCCTCAAAAATACCTAGAAGAACCCTTGCTACTGTTGAAATTTTGGTATGCTCATTTAACCATAGACAATGTCACATCATTGTCACCCAACCATAGGCATTCACATATGCCACCCCCGAGCACACTAACCTTTACTTAGAATAATTTCGTCAAGCCTACTCCAGAACCAACAGATAAACCCTAGTTGTTAACTACAACAACAACTCAAGACAAGTAGAGCGCTCCTTCTCCAACGATAGTGCACGAGAGAGAGAGAGAGAGAGAGAGAGAGAGAGAGAGAGAGTCTCCATATCCACAGAACAAGTACCATACACAACTGCAACTGCACTACTCTCTCTCTCTCTCAAACTTGCGTCATATTTAGAAAGAATATCGCCAAGAAAATCACTAAGAGATAGACCAAGACCAAGAGATGACAATGCGCCCTTATTCCTACTTACGGCTGCAGTTGTAGCTGCAACTACAACTCTCCACAAGAATTGCGCTCTAACTGGTTATCCAAATGAGCTAAAACGTCCTCTATTTATATTAATCTGTCTAGTGACTTTTCTAGCTTGGCCGAACTGACTTTCTGGTAATTATATTTTCTGTTTATCTTTTTTCTGTGGAGCCGACTTGTATTTCTGGAAGATAATATTCTAATATTATTTATTCTGCTAGGCCGAATTGTCTTCTAGGGTTTCCACGCATCTGTTTAATGGTTCACTTTCTTCCAGAATATTTTATTCTAAGTCATAGGTTACACGTGGAGGTTAATACCTCCCGCAACTACCAAAACATCAACACTCCCTCTTAGCTAGGGAGGTATTAACTAAGATGTTCTTTATGTAGTGGTCTCAAGCACATCCATCCATCTCACATGGCATGAGAAGACTCACATGGTCTTGCAGACCAGACTAGGGCACCATGTCACCCTTCCAGGTATGAACGAAGCAAAGAGCATAATTTCCAAGCAAACGTCATGAAATTAAGAAGGATTCAATATAACATATTCAAGTGCTTCAAAAATCAGAGAAATACATACCATGATACCCAGACTCATTACCTCATGGAGCAAGACTCATTGCTACTTCAGGACCAGGATGGTGGGATGGATACTATTGTTGTTTATAAATGGATTGCATTGAAGAAAAGAGGGGCCCTCCGGGGCCATGCTCAAGTAGTCCGACTCTCGGTACTCCATGTTTAGGACCTATGGGCCTCAAGATGTGATCTCCTTAGTTATCCCTAGGCTAGGAGATAACATCAGGCTCCAACTCGGGGACATGTGCTCACCGTAGAGCGCATGAGAACCTCATCATCTCTGGTATGACCTGTGCTTGCTAGATCTCAACAAAAGATATTAGTAATCCCTAGGGTGGTGATATCACCCCTTATTCATATATAATAAAATAAACCAATAAAAGCATCTCTAGTCTAGCATATGATTATGAGCATACATATATATAATGAAACAAGACAATATGAAATATGCAACTACAACTATACTAACATGATATGCCATGGTATGTACAATGGATGCAAATTCCTACCTATCCTAACTTACCTGTACTTACCTGTGAAATGTTAGATATAAGCATACAACCAGTACAACCACGCTAGCAATGTATCATAACTCATGCCTTTGTGCTTCATCATAAACCAAAACAATGACAAGTTAAGCACAAAATAAACATGAGTTAGAGCATGCATTATATCATAGGAAATCGTAAATCGTAAATTCTAGCTCATGGAGGCAGGTGGTAGGGAAAAAATCATGCGAATTCACCCTTCCATAAAAGTGATCAATCCATCTCAGGAAAGGATCGTGAGAGTTCAAGGACTAAAAGGGATGGATCAAAGAGTCTGAGGGTTGACTACCTTGGACATCATCACTCCTTGAGGTATGAGAAAGGATTAAAAATAACTTAGAGGGCAACTGACAACTTCTCAAGAGAAAGCTGAAAGATTGAGATAATAAACTTCTTAAGGCATTCAACCTCCCCTTGAATTCTAATGGAAAGTTTTTCCCTAAAGAAAAATTGAAACAAGAGACATGTTCCCCAACTACGTCCTTAGTGACATAATGAGGTAAAGGAATCAGAGGGAGTTGGACAACCTTGTCACAAGTATCCTGCTTCAGGCAATCAACGTCCTCTTTTTCAAAATTTGAGCACAATGACGGTTGATAATATTCTTCATAGAATAAATCCAAGTTCTCAAAGGAATACTCATCAAAATATTCAAGGTATGACCGAAAATCATCAAGAGAACATTGCATTGGGTCATCCTTGGGTGCTTGGAAAATTTTTGTAATTATATTATCATCTTGTTTCCAAACGTTAAAATTATTAGGAACATCATATGATTGTTGTAAAGGAAACATTCGAAGATATCCTTCCATATCATAAATGGGATCCTCATCAAAACCAATCACATCCCATTTACTTCTTACAACATGTATGAACTCATCAAAATTATCAACCATGTCACTACCTTTATCATAACATGAAGGATTTAATGCATCCAAGGGCTCCTCTAATACTTCTTCACTTTTCAAATCATAAAATAAAGCATCATCAAAATCTTGGAAAGGGAAATAACTTATCGTGATCACTTCTTGTTGTGCAGGAGCGTCAAATGCTTGGATGACTTCATTGAATGGAAGAGCATCCAATACATCATCCCCATGACTCATCTCTTTAGTCATATTTTTGCCTTCATCAGAAAATAAAGGACCTATCTCTTCCAAGGGTTCATTTACTTCTTCACCTTATGAATTATAGAACAAAGGGTCATCAAAAACCTGGAAAGGAAAATGATTCACCTCATTCTCTTCATCTTGTGCAGGAGAGATAGGATCTTGGAGAGCTTCATCAAACGGAGAAGTGGATACTTCATCCTCATAACTCACTTCTTTAGTCCAGTCTTTACTGCATTCTATTGAATCATGGTAAAAATCTTGCTCTTATTCAAGGGGTTGAAAACCTTCTTCATAAATCTCTCCTTCTATATCAGAGGGTTCTTGGTATTGAGTATGGTAAACATCCATGAGATCTTCCACCATCTCAGTGGTGAATCCTTTGTCATCTAGGGCTATTGAGAGATTTTGAAGGGCATCTTCATATGTCTGGAATTTTCGCTTCACAAACTCAATAAACCTACTTATGAGGTCTAAGAAACATGATATACCCTTATCTTCACAACAACCCTTAATCCAATCTTGCAAAAAATACATTAGGGAAAGTCTGAACAATTTTACCAAAACATCCTCCCCTTCAAATTGTATCTCACTTATATACTTCAAGAATTCTACAATGTGAGTAATTGGGAGGCCTCCAAATCTTGGAGAGTTTTTTACCATTTTATATCAAGATAATGCGGGTATCCTTGAAAACTTTCAAAATAAATAGTCAGATACACTTGTTCCCAAGGTGCACTGATCCCATATCTTGAAAATATCACAAAGTTGAGAGTATGGTGGCACCTTGGAAAAGGTCAGTGGAGTCGCCAGATATCCTCTTAAGAATTATCAAAGGGAGTGAGGAAATCACCCTTAGTGGAGTCGCCAAGTAAGCTTCGTAATATGAAGGATTTGAGGGAAAGGCTTGCCGAAAAAGTGTCGTTGAGGAATATTAACTCAGTGTTCCCCGGCAACAGCGCCAAAAATGTTATCGCACAATATGTACTTGCCCAAATCCCAAGGCAAGTAAGGGAGATTGGCGTACCAAACATGATATCCTATCACTATCACCTTAATAGGAAATCCACGCTTTCTAGGAATAAGCAAGGTCTACCCCAGGGGAGGAGTCCACGGTAACCTAAAGGGATGGAAATTAGGGTTATGTTCAAGATATATTCCCCCCTCTCTCTGGTTACCAAAGTCACTAAATCCTTGTCCCAAAGATGGTGTTAATGAAGTGCTTGATGTACCCTCCTGGAACAAGATAATATAATATGCATATACAATAATTCCAAGTACAAATATGATAATAATACCTCAATAGACAATGGACAGTGACAATAAGTGCTAGCTGATATAAATTTGCAGCAGTTAATAAGTTTACAACAACAAGTGATAAAATGTAACAACTGCAACAAATACTCCT
>SNQJ01S0160025.1:27904-40718 GCA_010110895.2 Picea sitchensis
TGCACATTTTCATTTTTTCTCTACGAGGCAACCATGCCTCCTCGTGTGAGAAGAGACTAGGTAAATTGTTAGTTACCTCATTATTTTCAATTTCATCATATTTGAAATTTAAAATTGGGCTTAAATTTGACATTTTTTACATTTTCTTAAAAAAAATTGCATGATGCGCTTCACGGGTTTGGCTCACCCCAAAATTGATGATGTGTCCTGTGAATTTGCAAGAAGCACTGTTAGCAGTTCGTTTAAAACTACACAACGCACCAATCAAAACTATGCATTGGAATGTCAGGTGTGTGTTGAGAATTGGGTACCTTGGAAAGTGGTCCCCTTGTGTTTGTGAGTCTCTAAACACAAAGGGGTAGAGTATTACCCTCATGCTTGTACTTTATGTTATAATTTCACTTTGACTTTATTCACTTAAGTCTAAAGTGACTTTATCCACTCAAGTCATAAAGTGACATTAATTTCACTTTAGTAAAGTGAATTAATGAAGATAAAGTGAACTATGGAAACTTAAGTGAGTTTATGAGATCTAATCTCAACCACCCATCTTGGAGGAAGGCTTAGAGATAATATGGGCCCTTGGTTTTCTAGGTTAGACTTGAGATTAGGCTAAAGGAGCTAAAATTGAGATTCATTCATTCACTAGGAGTTAGAATGAAAGAGGAAGAGAGCAGAAGAGAACTTGGAGAAGAGGAAGAACAAGGGAACACCATTGTTGAGGAAGCTTGAGCTTAAGGAGGCGCTTTGTTGAGAGGCTAGGGCGCATGAGATAGTGGTTTCTTCTTACCTAGAGCGTGAGCTAGTAGGAGGGTGCACTCAAGGAATGAGGGCGAAACTAGCAAGGGAGAGGAATCACTTGTATGTGGGCACATTTGTGTCTTGAGGGCGCATNTGAGAGGCTAGGGCGCATGAGATAGTGGTTTCTTCTTACCTAGAGCGTGAGCTAGTAGGAGGGTGCACTCAAGGAATGAGGGCGAAACTAGCAAGGGAGAGGAATCACTTGTATGTGGGCACATTTGTGTCTTGAGGGCGCATTTACTTGGATAGAGTTTTCTTGGGAGAGGGTGCACCTTTGTGGAAAAAGGGGTGAAATTTTACATCTATCAGAAAATGGCTTCAAGGAGGGCGCTACACTACTTTCAGTCAGACAAAACATCTAGAGGGGCACAAGTCTACTCTAACGGGCACAAAGAAAGAGGGGACTCCATAGTAAGCTTGAGAAGAGTTTCTTATGTATCAGGTTCCATTGTTTCATTTCTTTGATTGTAGATTTTGCTTGAAGACTCCATAATATATCTCTCTCTTACTAGTTTTCCCCATTGGGGTTTTTCTAGGGTCATGTTGACCAAAAACACCTATGTGCATTTGTCATGGTTTTCTTAGTATTTTCAGTTGTAGGTTGTTAAGGATCCTAGAGGTGTATTTGATGTTTAATTCATGTTAAAGAAGGCTAACATGGACAACAAAACTATCCATCATTAAACCTTATAACAAGAGGCACTAAAGAGCATCAAATCAAAGCTTAAGGGAATATTTCAAAGTGGGTAAAGTTCATATTTGTTGGTTGTTTTGGACAGCGAGAAAATTGTCCTAAAAATAGTGAGAAAACAGTTTGAATGTACCTAGAACTTAGTGCCCAACAAGAGGTCAATTGATAGGCTTGTTGGGAAGCCTTAGGAACCTCAAATTTCTTCATGGTATCAGAGCCTAAGGGCATGTGAGTTGCTGATTTTTGGAGCAAACAATTGGCAGATTTTTCACTTGTGTGGAAGCTCCTTTTTTACACTTGAGTTTTGTGTGTTGGAGGCTTTGTTGTGTTGTTCAGTGTTGCTCAGTTTTACTTGGACAGAGTGTATCAATTTTAGCATCAAATGGCATCCATGTTAGTGGCAAGTTTGAGGGTGGATGATAGGCTTGTAGGGGCAGGAAATTGGTACCTATGGAAATTCAGGATAGTCTTGATTTTGGAGGAACTGGAGCTATGGGATATTGTGGAGAATCTCGTAGTACCTCCTACAGATGCAGTGCTCATGGCTGAGTTCTAGATGAGGAATAGCAGGGCCAAGACGATTGTCCTTGATGCGGTCAATTACCATGTCATTCCTCACATTTCTAGTAAATATTTTGCATTTCAAATGTGGCAATCTTTATGCTGTCTTTACCAGAGTCCTAACCCAAACTAGAAGATGGTGCTCCAAGAGAAGCTAAGGGGCACCAAGATGATGAAGACAGATACAATTACCTCATTCCTCAAAATATTTTCTCAAATTCATGATGAGTTGGCAGTGGTTGGAGAGACAGTTGATCCATCAGAGTTGGTGAGGATAGTCTTAAATGGATTTTCCAAACCTTGGGAGAGTTTTGTGGAAGGTATCATGGCTAGAGAGCATATGCCCAGTTGAGAGAGGCTCTAGGATGAATTTGTGCAGGAGGAACTTAGAGTTGGTTCTGGATCTTCTAGTCAGCAGTAGGGTGGGGATGGTAATGAAGGTGATCTTACTCTTATGGCTAAGGGCAACAAGAAGACCAAGCAATGGCCCAAAGGTGGGGCCAAGCAGTAGTAGTCGAGACAAGGTGAGAAGTAGAGGAATATGAGCAAAGTGAGATGCTTTCCTTGTAATCAGTTGCGCACAATGTTGGACAATGTCCCAACAACAATAAGAAGAATAATTTGGTAGGTACTACAGTGACAACATAGGAGAAGGAGTTTTTCGTTCAATTTGAGAGGGAGTGCTCCTTGATAGTTTCTTCTTCGACAGTTGAAACATCATCCATCGTCTGTATATTGAAAGTGGAGCATCGAGTCAAATGTCAGGTGTGAGAGAGAACTTTGCTAATCTCAGAGATCTAGAGATCAGGTTGGAGATAGTGCTTGGAAATGACACCATAGTCAAGGCAGCCAAGTATGGCACAATATCATTTCAAAGGGAGTGTATGCCACCCTTGGTGTTCAGGGATGTATTGTATGTCTCGGGGTTGAAGAAGAATCTTATTTCGGTTTCCTCCATCCAGGATAGGGGGATTCATGTGTCCTTCATAGGGACAAAGGTCGTCATTCACCCTAATGGGTCCAGTGTCACTTTTGGAAGAGTGATTGGGACGCGAGAGGGGAACCTGTATAGATTGTGTTTCCATCCCTTGTATGCTTTGACGAGTAGCAACAACAACAATCAGTTGTGTGAGTTATATCATAGGAGGATGGATCATTTGCACCATGGAGCTCTGGGATTGTTGAGAGAGATTGTGAAGAGGATGCCACAGTTCATCATTGAGCATCAGGAGGTGTGCAGAGAGTGTTCTCTTGGAAAGTACACCAGGATTGTCTTTCCCAACAGTGATAGTAGATCAGTTAGGGTACTAGAATTGATACACACATATGAGTGTGGGCCTGTTATCCCCATTTTGTGTATAACTAGGGAGATTATGTCTCAAGGACCTCAGGTTGCAGATATGGAGTGTCGAGAGACTACATGACCAACAATACCCTTTTGCACAGATGGAAACCCCTCTCACCGCCATAGATGGTCACAGATTTGTAGATGGCATCCACCACATCAGTTGGCTTCCAAAATTCAGTGGGCCTTTCTCCATGAGGTAAAAGTTGGTATTATGGTGAGCACAATTTCAATATTTAAGCCAGTTGAGTATGTTGTATCTTAGATTTCTCTAGATTTCATGATATATGCTTGGACATTATGCCTTTTGCCCTGCTTCACCTTGGTGGTTGACATTTTTCCCTAGTAAGTACTCTTCCTTGGGGATGGGTTTGCTACTAGGAACTCCCTTAAAGATCCATCATATCATTCCCAACCATACTTACCACTTTCCATCAATATTCCCCTCCATTTCCTTATCTCTTGGGATTTTAGGGTGTATCGACCCAAGAGGGGTTGTGCCTCATTCTATGGGAAGAAGGGGTTGAAGGCCTAGAGGGGTTGATGTTGGGTAAAAGATAAAAGCCTTGTATAAACCTTCCAGATGCTTCACCCATGGATCACCCAAGAAAGCGATGAAACACTTATCTTTGAGTAAAGGGGACCCACAATATAATAAAGAATGCTTAAAAGGTTAGTTGAAGGATAGGATGCCTAATCACGAGCCGACCTATCACGTCCATGAATATCTAGTGGTATGAAATTGCCATCATATGGTCAACAAACCAGGGTAATGGCTCTCAGTTACATGGCTGAGAGAAAGGGGGTCTCATCGCGAGCCAACCTTCTCATTTCCACTAGGTGTTTGTGGGTGACATTGCCATTGTCTGGTCACCACGCCAAAGCAGGGACATTCAATCTCTCCTTATGCTATATTGAAATAAAATACAAATAAAGAAAGATAAAAGGCAATTGATGGGCTTGGAAAAAGTGCATTGCGGACAAAGGTACCACACACCCTCTACAAAGGCACCCATGAATGAGACACTACGACCCCTTGTACGTCATGTGTCCTATGCCCATTGAGTCTTGACCCCAACCACTTCATCCACTTTACATGCCTTAGAGAGGGATCTCTTGGAAATTCTCCTTGACCTAGGGTAATATCTACCCAATAGGAGACCTCGTCAACCATCCCATATTCAAGCTTGACAAGTCGCATAGTGTCTTTGAACATTTAATTGTTTGATATAGTGATCTTTGATGCACATGATTAGGTGGCTCACTTATTGATTGGATTCACTTATCATGATGTTATGACTTGAGATCCTTGGAGGGCATGCTCATTTTTCTTTGCAAGACCTATTTGGTCGACAATTTTGGCAGAACAAGCCTAGTTGGGCTTCCATGGGGATAGAAGCCCATAGCTTGGATGCCAAGCACCCACATGTCGGTTGAGAAAGATCAGACTTGGAAGGCCTTGATGATGACTTGGACGACATAGCCTAGCCCCCACATGCCAAACTTTTTTCCTAGGAAAGGCAAAACATCACTTCTAGAGGCATGACGTCACCTAGGGACTTAGGGCTTGGTGGTGAGGTGTCACTCATTGACACACGGGCGTTTTGAGGATAAGAGGGTCTTCACCATGATGTAATCATCTAGATTCTTGACATGTGGCCTTTGGAGGCCTACCCATGCTTCTCCAACACCAACGACTTCTTCTAAGTGGAAAAACATCCCCTAACGGGGAGACGTCCCTGTAAAATTAGGGTTTATTTGTGCAAAAGTGAAACTTTAATTGAATTGTTTAATATTACTTTGTTAAAGGGGGAAATATTATGGTTGTTGACCCCTAGTCTTGTGGTTTACCCCTTAATTTATGGACAAGTCACCTTGGTGACATTTTGTATAAATAAGAGATCATAAGATCTCATTTTAACATAACTCTCCCTCATTGTGAGAAGTATTGGTCTGAAATTTTCACTACACTTGGATTTATTTGTCTCTTGTGCACTAGTTTATGGCTATATTTATGAATGGTTGATGGAGGAGTGAAGTGATAGCCTTGGATGAATGATTTCTAGCTTTTATGGTGGATTATCTTAACATCTTGCTTGATTTTGGTATGGTCTTTTACTCTTATGCTATCATTCTTTTTTCAAGTCAAGGATTGTTGTGCTAGGAGCTAGGTGGGAAGTATAAGGTCATACACCCCTGCCATAGTATTCATCATTTTATGCTTCATTTTATTGGTTAAACAAGGATTTGCTAAGAGAAGTATAAGGGCATACACCCTCTTAGCTTAAACCCTAGCTAGAGAAACTTGCCTTGGGAAGTAAAAGGGCCTACACCCCCAAGGAGGTAGATTCTCTAGATATTTATTTTATTTGACTCCATTAACCCAATATTAAAGGCACTAGTCATATATTTTTTTCATTGGAGATATAAAATCATTGCCTTGGGAAACATGAAATTTTATCTTTTGAAAGGTCTCTTGCTTGGAGTTGGTTTGCCTCATTGAGAGGAGTCTTTCCCTACTAGGGTGTTCCCTCTCTCCCATTACTTTAATTGTTGTTACAAACCCTAACCTATAGCCATTAGGGATGATATAACCTAGATAAACTACTAACCATAACTCCTAAACTAACCCTAGACTAGATCCTAAATTTTGCACACTAACTCCACTAATTAGGGCGCATCTTTTGGGCTAATTGTTGGTATATTTTGATGGTGTAATTTGATGATATAAGTGACTGAAATCTACAGCCATAAGGACACAATTTTCTTCAGAAATATACATGTTACAACAACTTTCTTTATTCGGCTTCAAAGTGCCATTTTCAGCCTATATGCATTGCTAATCTTGATGTTGATTTGCTTAACAAGTTTAGATCCTTGCATGTTGATTTAGATGCTTTATTTACTGATATAAATTGTCGTCTATTTCTGCAAATTAGGGGCATCAAGCTTAACTTTCTAATCCATACTAACATATATCATTGCAAGTGGTATTTTCTTGTGTGCAGGTACAATCATCTGGAGAAGTACTATACCTTTGGGGAAACAATCACTTAACTTGCAAGGAATATCTTCCCACATTTCTCTCCACTTAGAATTGACCTCTAGGGGATTCACTTCCATCTCTATCCATATCCATCTCATTCCCCCTAGGGTCACCGTGATCGCCTCCCTAGAGTGACCTAGTCACCCTTGAAGTGCAGAACGTACATTGAGGTGACATTGGGTGTAGGATTCCCAAGTTGTAGCTCTTTCTTTGTGGGTTGGTCGGGATTTTCCCAACCTACAAATTTCGCTATAACATTTTGGCGTCGTTTCCATGGAATATTTTGAATCTTCTTCGTACCCTAATGACACTTTGGTAAGCTATCCAAAAAATCCTTTCCCTTAGCTTACCTCACGACTCCACCTAAAGGACGTTCCCTTTCCTTTTTCTTGATAAGCTCATCTTAAAGATTATTTGGTGACTCCACCACGCCACCAAATAAATGTGCATCCAACAAACCCTCAAGGGGTTGTAAAGCACCACCCAGAGGGCCTAGTCCCCCAAAGTCCCCTGTCCCTCGTAATTGTTCCTCTACTTCTCCTATCCCTCCATCCTCACCTACTATTTCCACACCTCCGCTTTCACCCATACCCACCTCGCCAAGCGTTACTTGGAACCTACAAAACAAAGAGGAACAAAAACCTTTGGACATAACAAAGATCCATGGACCCCCTCATAAACTCCCAAAGGACTTCAAAGAATGGCTACCCATCTTTTCATGAGAGGACCTTACTACACCAGAAGATCACTTGTATCTTTTCCTACGTAGTTTAGAATCATGTCACCAACATGAGGATATCCTAATGAAACTTTTCTCTTACACTTTTTTTCGAAAGGCCAAGGATTGGTTTGATAACATTTTTCCAGGAACAATCACAAATTGGAATCTCTTTTAGGAACTTTTTACCAAAATATTTGAAAAAAGAGATATTACCAAATCTTGTGTAATCAACTCCACAAATGCAAAAGAAAATCAGGGGAAGATATAAGGGATTTCGATGATAGGTTTAACACCCTTGTAAGATGTTTTCCCCAGGAGTTGAAACCTCCCAAAGCTTCCATTCTCAAGCTATATATATCAACTATGAAAGATTTGTATGGGGCCCTGATTAGGGAACGTCCTACCACTTGTTTTGAAGCTTAGGAGAGAGCATGTGAAATAGAAGAAAACTTAGCCACCTCTCTCATACAAGAAGAAGAGAACCCCAAGGAGGCTCTTCGAATTAATCAGATTGATGACTTTGTTTCACTAGAACTCCCCTAAGATGTCAGAACTTACCTATAAGAGGAACGAGAGAAACAAATTAAAAGGGAAGCTTGTCTCGTGATCAACCTTTTAGAAGAAGAGAGAGAGAGAGAACATTAGAAAAATCACCTCACCCACCAAACGAGATCTTGGAATTAGAAAAGAAGTAAGCCACAGAGCTGGCTAAAGTAAAATTTTCACAATGCTTTCAACAAATCTTTGCAGAACCTCTCGATAAAATGAGGTGTGAAATCAACAAAGGTAAAGAAAAAGTGTCTCACCAAGATAGTACCACAACTGAAAATACCGTGGGTCATGACAACGTAAATCATCAGGTTCTAGAAGAAGGAATAGACAACATGTTTATTTTGGTGGATTCCCCTTTTGTTGATGAAGAAGGAAAAGAAGGATCATGGGGCCTGGATTTTGATGGTGCACACTCAAGTACGGGATCAAGTGCAGGAATAGTCTTAAGGTCGTCGGATAAAGAGACCACCCTTTTTTCATACAGACTTGAGTTTGACTGCACAAATAAAATTGTCGAGTACGAAGCCCTTATCCTGGTCATCAACCTAGCCATCGATATCAACATCAAGAACCTGCATGTGAAAGGGTCAGATTCCGACCTAATTATTTCACAAGTTAATAGAAAGTTTGCTACAAAAAACCTAAGGTTAAAACGATATAGAGATGTTGTTTGGGATTCCATAAAAGGGTTTGACAACTTTTCCATTGAGGCCATCCCTAGGGAAGAAAATCACTTGGAATATAGTCTCCTTGTTTCCGCTTCAAACTTACAACTTTCCAAAGAAATCGGTTTCTACAAGGTGGAAGTCAACTTCATACCTTCATTACCTAACAACTTGGAACATTGGAAAGTTTTTGAAAATGAAAGTCAACTTCTCAGTTTTCTACAGAATGAGGGAGAATTATCTGAAGCCCGAATAAACTTGTTGGCCAAGAAAGAAAGCATCAAAATCATCGATGTAGTTGACCGACCTCTACCCAAAGGAATTGTTCCTTTAGAAAACCTCTTTGACCGAAATGATATGTATAAAAAGAAACCTTCCAACAAAATCAGTGACGAGATTGTTGAATACAACATTGGAACCAAGGAATCCCCGAAGTTAATCAAATTTGGTAAAGGAACAACAACTAATGCGAGGGAAAAGTTGACTACACTTATAAGAGAATTCAAGGTTGTATTTGTTTGGTCTTACGAAGATCTAAAGGCCTACTGGAAAGAAATTATACAACATGCCATTCCCCTCATTGATGGCACAAATCATTTCAGACAGAAGCTCGAACAGATGAACCCAAAGATTGCCCCTCAAGTACAGAAAGAGTTACAAAAGATGGTTGAGGCGGGAATAATTGAACTGATTAGATATTCATCATGGGTGTCTAATCCAGTTATTATAAGGAAGAAGATTGGTGAAATCGGGATATGTGTAGACTTCGGAAACTTAAACCAGGATTTGCTCAAAGACAATTATCCCTTACCAAACATGGAATACCTTTTGCAAAGGGTAACCGGTCCAGAGATGATGTCCATGCTTGATGGTTTCTCGAGGTATAATCAAGTTTTGGTAAAGGAGGATGATCAACTCAAAATTTATTTTACCACCCCTTGGGGAACCCATAAGTATTTACGAATGCCTTTTGGACTCACCAACGCAGGGGCTACTTTTCAACGAGCCATGGACTATACTTTCAGAGATCTAATCAAAAAGCTCATAGAGATATATCAAGATGACCTAACTGCCATTTCTAAAATGAGGGAACAACAAATTCAACACTTAAGAACTATCTTTCAGAGATGTAGGGAATATGGCATTTCTGTCAACCCTAAGAAATCAATTTGTGGTGTTGACAAGGGTAAGTTACTATGACACGTCATTTCAAAGGATAGAATCACGATAGATCCTGCCAGAGTTGAAGCCATCAAGAAAATCCTCTTCTTAAAGACAATAAATCCATGCAATCCTTCTTCGGCCATGTTATCGCACAGTTTGTAGCTAAGTCAAGTGGCTATGAAGTAGAAGACCAAACTGGCATAACAGGAACCTATCCCACCCAATGTCACCACGATGGGGAGGTTCTTTCTCTTTAGGGAGGCTAGGCCCAAGGGAGACGTCCTCGGTAACCTGGGGCTTTGAAGAGGCAAAGGTTTAAAAGTCAAAGTAAAGTTCCCCCTTGATAGGTCACCACCAAAATAGATAGTCCTGGCTAAACAACCAATAATGAAGTGTAGGCCCAAAGAAGAACACCTGCCTAGGACAAAGCAAACCAATATATATAAGCAAGCTATGATTCAATGGGTTGGTACTTCATAAGATTATCTGATATCAATATATAAGCAATTGCAACAATAAATATTGATGAAGTCAATGTTTGTTAATACAACAGTGAAATGATGTTACTTCGCCAACAAATATCAAGATGATGTAGCAATCAATGTATCTAATCAATCCTCTTTCAATAAATGCATCAAACCACCATCTAATTGCTTAATATATAAAAAATGTTGCTTTAAGATGAAATAACCAAGGGTGGCGTCAGCTTTTAGGGTTAGTAGTTAGTTAGGGTTTCAATTTATAAGAGGTTTTGAGAGTTGTTTCAATCACTTTCACTTCAATGTTGGAGGCTAAAGATCAGTGCCTAGGGTTATGGAGTCAAAAGGTGAAGGACGCACAAGTTGAAGGGGATGAGATTCAAAGGACAAGAGGGAAAGGTTCCAATGTGTTGCAATAGTAGGGCCTTAAAGACAGAACCCTAGGGGAGAGAGGCTCACTCCGGTGTTGCTTAAGCAAGGCCTCGTGTTCTCTCCTCCTTCCCGACAAACGACTAGCTCAAAGACAAGTAAAATCAAGACAAGAGAGTTTAAATAGGGAGAGTGTTGGAAAGGCAAGGCTCTTTCATCAAACCCTAAAAGAAAAACGGCCCTAGGTGTAGATAACCTAGGCCTAGGACGTCCTCTTCCTCTTGAAGTTTAAAGGTACGGCCAGCTTAAGCGAAGAAGAAAGAAAGAGTGTAGCAATGGCTAGGCTCTCTTCTTCTTCTTCAATGGCTAAAAGGTTTTTCTATCAGGGGACATGAGACAATGACCTACTTGTGTGTTTGTCCCCTAGGGTTTTGATTCAAAAATATTTATAAATAGATGCAAGAAATTAAACTACAACCATTCAATCAAGAAGTTTTGCAGAAAAATACTTACAAATCATCAAGAAAATAGCATGCAAACCCTAGTTGTAAACCTTCCTTCAAGAAAAACACCATAAATTGCCAAAAATCTCCTCCTCAAACAAGTGCACCTTCCTCAAATCAGCCAATAACCCTAATAGGGCGCAAAAATCAGACCTCACTACGAGAGTGAGTGATGTGTTTTGTTTTTAAATGAGAGTGAAAACCCTCAATATATAGTGCATCAATGACCTTAATTAATTTTAGGTCATACAAAATGGCCGACAAGACCATAATATTGTTTTTACAGTAAATTGTCAAACTAAAACCCTAACTGAGCTGTAATAAAGGTAAAATCCCCTTCAAGGGAGGCGCTATCCCCTTTTAGGGCAGATGAGACATCCAGGAGCATAATGTTAGCCCCCAAGGGGCCTCTCCAACATGCCACACGTGCCACTACTGCCCAGTCTACCTCCAAGAATGACCATGATGTTGGATGACGTCACGGTAAGGATGGGGACGCTCTGAGCCTTCCAAGGCCAACGTTCCACTGAACAGGGGTCATTCCCCCTAGGCCAGGCTCTACCAAAGTGCCTCTGGTGAAATGTCCTCTTCTTCTCCAGTGCAAAACCTTGGTCAAAAACCATCCTGTCTCTGCCCCTCTGACGGGGTCTTAGCAACCCTCTGATGGGCTCTTCAGCCCCATGGAGGTCCGAACTAATCATCTCCCCATGTGTACCGGTCCAAGCAGTACCTGTCCGTCGGGCATGGTCTTGCACATCAAAAACTACGCCCTCCATGGGCTCATTAGTCACAAGGATCATAGCAATGTCAATCACATTTCATCATTAATATTATCAAACATATGCATAAAAGCCCTGATATATCATTCAACAGCTCAAAGACATTACAAAAATCTACAATACAAGATCGAAGAAAAGGACAAGACATCCTATTGGGCTAGTATCCACAAGAGACGGGAAGTTCCCAATAGGGTTTCATCCAAGCCATGTAAACGAGGTGTTGTGGCTAGGGGATGTCCAGACAAATGGGTAGAGTGAGAGCCAGGGATGCATAATGTTATCTGTGGGTGCCTTTGTAGAAGGCGAGTTGTACCTGTCATGGATGCAATTCTTTCCAAGCTCTTTCTTGCCTTTATTCTTTTCTTTATTTTCTTTTTCTTCTTCTTTTCTTTTTATTCAAGGGCTAACCGGAGGAAACTGCCTTGGCATGGTGACCAGAGCTGACAGTGTTACCCATAAGTACTTTCACTGAGATGAGAAGGTTGGCTCGTGAGGAGACCCCATTTCCCTTGGCCATGACACCAAAGGTCACTGCCCTGGCATGGAAACCAAATGGTGGCAATGTCATACTGGTAGGTACCCATGAACCTAATAGGTTGGCTCGTGATGAGAGCCCCTATCCTCTTGGCTAGGTCTTGTTTATTATTTTTCAGGTCCCTCTTGTTTCTTGTTGAGAGGCTTTTTATTGCCTTCTCGGGGATCCCTGGACGAGGCATCTCGAGGTTTTATTTCTAGGCTTTTATCTTTTACCAGCTTTTTTTACCTTCTGGGCCTTTAGCCCCTTCTTCCCACGAGATAAGGTGCAACCCTACAAACAGGTCAATGAAATGCCCGGACAAGGGGAATGGGATAAATGAGTGGGAGATAAGATGAAAAAGGGGTGGTATGGCGGGAGCGGATGATGACTCTTCAGAAATCCCCCCAATGGAAAACCAAAACCCATGGATACAGGCTTGCTAGGACACCCCGTCAATCTTCCCAAAAATGGTCAGGTGGGTTAATGTAAGATCCAAGTAGTCGTCAGAAATAAAAGGAGTCAAATGCATATATTCAAAGGTTATAATGATCAAAAGTGACACATACCATGATACCTGGACCAATTACCTCATGGAGCAAGAGCCTTCTCCGATACAAGACC